>BPLR01003999.1:0-115446 GCA_021605095.1 Caerostris extrusa | reverse complement strand
CAGAAATTTGTTTTAGGATAAAAAGAAACATTCAGCATGTTTAAAAGTGTACTAGTGTCTGGTTTTTTTCATTCAATTAAAAATATATTTAGGAATGTTTAAAATGAGCATATAACCTTCGTGTATTTTTATTTTTCTATCGATACTAATCCTTGATTATAATTCTAACATCCAAAGATCTCAAATTTATTCTAATAATTCTTACGTAATTACTACAAAACTGATTTCTTGAAGCATAAATTTGTTTTAGGATAAAGAGAAACATCTTTTTAATGGATCAAATCACAAAAAATCTTGATGCATTTCCTTTCTTGATATGTTGAATAAATTAGCGGAGTTTCCTTTTATTATTTCTTTCAGTAATATCTTGAAAATCAATAGTTATATATTTCTTAATCATAAGCATTTTTCCACGCTCACTGGTAAAAGTCATGTTTAGTTACAGTATAGGCGTTTTTTTCATTCAATTAAAAAATGTGCTTAGGAATGTTTAAAATGAACATAAACCACGCTCAGTTAGTTATACTATTTGCTGGGTTTTTTCATTCAGTTAAAAATATTTTAGGAATGTTTAAAATGATTATGAATCCCTTGTGATTTTATTTTATCATGAATAGTCCTTGCTTAAGAATCAACATCTCAAAGATCTGAAGTTTGATTTATATATATTTCTTAAGCAATTCCTGCAAAAACTGATTTTTTTTTGAAGCAGAAATTTGTTTTAAGATAAAGAGAAACTTTGTTTTTATACATGGATCAAATAAAAAAAAATCTTGATGCCTTTCCTTTCTCGATATGCAGAATAAATTAGCGTAATTACTTTTTAATATTATTTCTTCCAGTAACATTTTGTATTTGTGTTCGGTTTCTTGAAATCAGTAGTTATATATTCCTTAATCTTAAGCATTTACCCCGCTCAGTGATAAAGACATGTTATACTATAGTTATAGTATTTGCTGGTTTTTCATTCAATTAAAAATTTTTTTTAGGAATGTTTAAAATGGGCACAAAACTTTCATGTATTTTATTTTTATATCATAACTTAGCCCTTGATTAAGAATCAAACATTTCAAAGATTTGAAGTTCACTTTAAATATTTCTTACGCAATTACTTCAAAAACTGATTTCTTGAAGCAGAAATTTGTTTTAGGATAAAGAAAAACATCGTTTTTATACATGGATCACATCACAAAAAAATTCTTGATGTCTTTCCTTTCTCGATATTCTGAATAAATTAGCGGAGTTACTTTTTATTATTTCTCCCAGAATCATTTCGTATTTTTGTTCGGTTTCTTGAAATCAGTAGTTTTATATTCCTTAATCTTAAGCATTTGCCACGCTCAGTGATAAAGCCATGTTACCAGTTTTATACTGCCTTCTGCCATGCTCTCTTAAAATTTATTCATTCCTGACGTTTTGTTTTATTGTTACTTTTTTTTTAAATCTTTTTTTTTTTTTTTTTTTTTTGTCGATGTATACTAGGATTTGTGCTGTGGGGTCGTGACGCTGAAGAGTCACTGTTAGACAAGTGGCGCCACCTTACATAATGAAAAGTGACAGTTGTGTCAGCTGACGTGCAAAGCTTGATTCAGGAAACAGGGAGGAAAAAAACATACAGGGGAAAAAAAAAAAAGGAAAACAAAATATGAGAGTGAACGACGGTGAAATAAAAATGAATGGGTCGGAGACAAAAAAAAGGAAAGAATCGAAAAAAATAAATAAATAAATAAAAATTAGTCATTGAGAGAAAAACTATCTTCTAGATTTATTAAGAACATTTTGTTTTATTTCACGGTTGGAATGTTAAGTAATGGATTTATTTTCAGTTTCACTTTTGAGTTTTCGTCCGAGTCATTTGGTACTCTCTACGCTTTCTGTTAAATTAAGTAAAATAATTATTTAAAAAAAAACGACCAGTTATACTTTGTATAAACAATTGATTTAGAAAATTCTGTGGAGGTTATGATAAAAAACATTTTCTTTAGTTGTCAAATATATTTATTTTTATTAATTTAGTAGTTAATTTTTATTAACTTAGTGAAACAATTTATTAAACTTTTTAATGTTAATATAATTTTATTTAAAAATAAATAATTTTTCTCAAATTAAAGGAAACTGAAATCTTTCACTCTCATCAATTTAAAAGCTATAAACTTAATTAAAAAGTAAAAACCTAATCTGAACTGATGTTATCCATGTTAAAAATTTAACATTTTGTTCTTCTACTATAAAAGGATTAATATAGTCGCATTAGTGTTTGTTAAATATGGTTATTTATTTATATTCACAATGGCTTGTTTTCTTAGTATACATTTTATGGGACATAGTAACACTGTTAAAGAATACTTTTTTAAAAAAAGTATTTTATTATTATTTTTATATGTTATTTTATTATTTTATTTTATTTTTGTATATTATTTTGTTATTTTATTTTATTTTTATTTGTTATATTATTATGTTATTATTATTTTTATATTCACAATGACTTGTTTTTTAATATGCAGCTTATGGGAAATAGCGACACTGTTAAAAAACTTTTTAAAAAAGTTCATTATTTGTAAAATCTTTTGCTACTTAAACAAAATGTGTTTTACTTATAATTAAACAAATTCAAAAGCCAAGCCAATCTTTCTTAACTTTACAAATGCAATTTTTTTTTTTTTTTTGCTTTACGCAATAAAAATATAACGTGATAAAATTCAATATTTACAATAAAAATCTTAAATTTTTAGTAATATTATTTATAAATTTAAATATGATTGATTATGATATGTTATTATCATAACATGTTGTGTAAAGAGAAAGAAGGATATAGCTAATGGTTTATATAATTTCGTATAGAAATATCTGACAATTTAAATTGCAGCAATATATCAATAAAATTTTGCATTGATTGTTACATTGATGCAAATCCAACATGTAGTTCCAGTTCGTGACATTTCACGCACATGTGTCACATTGATAGATTATCACCGTATAGAGCATTTTGGGTTTATTAAAAATCGATAAATACTTATGATAAATATTAAAAATAAAATGTTTTTATTTTGCATTTGCAAAATATTATTTCATAGAATGGGATATAAGTACGAATCCAACAAATATATTTAAAATTTCACGCACATTTGTCACCTTGATATGATAGATTATTATCGTATAAATCATCTATATTTAAAAAAAAAAAATCTTGGATAATAATATGATAAATGATAAATATATGCTAAATATTAATAATTAAATGTTTTTATTTTGATTTGTAAAGCATTATTTTCTAGAATGGGATATACGTATCCTCAAACTAATTAATATAAACATCATTTTTAAATCTATTTCATTCATTGGAAAATCCAACATGTAGCTCCACTGGATATTTCACGCACATTTGCCACCCTTGATATGCTAGATTATCAGCGTATAAGTCATCTATGGTTTAAAAAAATCGTAGATAATAATATGATAAAGGATAAATGTATGCTAAATATTAATAAATAAATGTTTGTAGTTTTTATTTATAACATATTTTTTTCATAGAATGGGATATATCCTCAAGCAAATTTATGTAAACATTCTTTTTTTAATTCCATATAATCTATTGTTTGTTTATCTAAAATTCTTTCCGCTTTCTTATGACATTTTAAAGAACATAAATTACGGAGACTGGGTCTCTCGCACGAGTGATATGATATCAAGCCTTCGAAAATATATATTTATGGCTGTATAATCGGAAATAGATGTATGTAAGGTAAAATTTAAAACCCCTTTTTGCACAATGATATATTAAAAGATCGTTGCTTAACTTATTTTATTGGAAAAATAGAGCACGCATTTCCTTACTGTATTAATACTCTTTGTAGTTCCAACTACAGTGATCGTAAAACTCAGTTTCCCTTATATACGTAGGTACTTGTATCAGCTGCAGTGCGCATAAAATCCTACAGCGTTTTATATAGATTTATTTTTATGTTAGGGCCGTATAGAGTCGCACGCGACTTTTTATTTACTCGCAGTATACGGTCTGAGAATATTTTTATTGTGGTCTTTATTTTATGGAACTGTAAAGAAATACTTCTTGGCTGCTGAATTATACACAGAGCAGTACGAAATTTTTATTGGCCGGCCTCTTTAATTTGTAATGAGTGTGTACTTTTATGGTGCAGAAAGTTTCAAATAGAATTGTATTTTTTTTTTTTATTTCTTGCATTGAAATATTAGTAACCTTTTGAACAAACATCATATTTGTTTTTCAAAGATCTTTATATTTCTATCGAAGATTAAATCTTACTAGTTACGAGACTTATTGCTATTTTATCGTCGATCTATAAACTGAAGTTGGAAATTATTTTATACTGTTTATTGCCCTCCTTTTCAGAAGTAATTCCTTAAAAATAGTTATGCTATCTATTAAATTATTATTTAAATTCGCACGAATAAATTTAAATAAATTGCTTTAAAATACGGCTTATCTCTATTTTTAGTTAGCGGAATCTTATATAAATATAAAATATTACGTACTATAAATATATGAGGAAAATGCATAAATTAAAATAAAAAAAAATAAACTATCACAACATAAATAGAAGTAAATTACATATTGAAAGCCATTTATAAGCATAGTTAAATTAAGGTTGTGGAAATAGATTTCTCTTTAATAAAATTTTGTGTTTTGTAGAATTTCTACATTTGTTAAAGGAACAAATAAATTTCACAAATTCCATTTGTATTTTATTAATTTTTGATTTCATGGTTTTTATTATAGCACTTACTGTTATTGTATATTGTAATAATTATAAAATATTTTATTATATCAATAAAATAATCTATCTAACACACGCAAATAAATATCTGATTTATGGAACAAAATACGCATAAAATTTTAAAAATAATTTGTTTGTTTGCATATTTCCAAAACCATGTATACTATGTTAAATCAACTGGAATATGAATGTTGATAGTTGGCGAGAGGCCATTGATTAATTTTTTTCAGTTTATTTATGAGAGATTGAGCATATCTACATCATTTACACTGAAAGTATAAATTCTTTCTAAAAATGCTTGCTTAGGACAATTTCTTGTATTTAATTTTTTACCTCCTGAAATTTGCAAACTTTGTAGGAACTTGAGGAGGTAATCTGAGATTTATATACTTGAGGAAAACCAGAAAATACTCACCTCTCTAAAAAAAAAAAAAAAAAAAAAACTTGGAAATAATGAAGCTTTTTATCGTGTCTATTTAAGTCATTTTAAAATTATCTCAGTTAAGCATATAAAAATCAAACAAAAGATTATTTTATTCGTCAAGCAACTGCCAAACTCTCATTCGACACTCTGTCAAACAGAAATAGACTCTAGTTCGTCTAAAAATAAGATAAATGTTTATTGAAACGTTAAATAATTCTGTACAAGTTCATCATTACAACAAAAAACTTGGTTTTTAAACAGTTAATTATATTATCCATAAAAGCATCTTGTCATCCATCCTTATACTATCTCCTTAAGCATTTTACATATTAAAAAAGTACATATTGCAATGATATACTACTCATTCACTTAAATATACATTGGAGCTGTAATACATCTTACTAAAACTGGCTGGGAAAAATTGTTTTAACCTTATTAACCTCATATTAGGGACCAACTACATGAAATCCGAAGGTACTCTGAAAAAATGAAAATGTGTTCCTTTCCAAGTTTAATGAAATATTAACTTTTCAAATTTTACATAGAATTTTTAATAAAGAAATGCTATTTAAGAATTAAAGAGATCTTGATCAAATTTCAACGATAATTCGTAGTTACTCTGAGATGGGTTAGATTCAGCGGTGACCTTTAGTTCGTCATTATGGACATTTGATTTTAAGCGACAGTGTGGCTTATTTGTGAAGTCCAATCAACCTGTACAAAATTTGGCAAATCAATTTGATACTGTCTACTGCTTAGTAAACTGAGCCAATACACTATAAGTTTCGAGCGGTCTAAGATATTGTAGTTCCACGTAAAAAACTCATACTTAAGTGCTAATAATATTGGGTATTTCCGATAGTTTTATATTTATGAATATTAATTGTTAAATATTGCAATTTTAATTAACTATAAATGCCATCCTGAAACCCATCCTCGTTAGTTTCATTATTCCTTAAAGCATATCACAAATGTACAGGCCATGAATAATTAGAATTAACCTCGTCTTTATGTATCTTTCTGTCTGGAGACGTCTGGTTCACATATGTGATACATTTGTCTAAAACCTGGAAAACACCCACATAAACAGTATAGACGACTTGATTCATTGTCGTCGAACCCTAACATCTCCTTTTAAAAAGACGTAAACCATTTTTTCGTTAACCAACTAGGGCATGGCTGGCCATTTTGAGTTATTATAATATTTTCAATATATTGTTAATTGTGTTTTTAAAGGTGGAACTTGATACATACATACTTGAACTTGATACATACACTTCATACATTTGAACTTGATACCCTTTATTATTAATACTGCAATAAAATTATATTTAAAAAAAAAGTACAATATTAAAACGACTTCCAACCCGTGTCATTAAGTGGAAGTTCCCCGATGCATCATGCTAAAAATAAGCTTGAGACAATTGCTTTAATGCCATTATATTATCACCTACGCTACGAACCCCTTGAGGAACAATAAAGAAAGGAAATTTGTTCCTCCACTTCCAAGATATGAGGAAAATTAATTTTCGCCTTTCGCCTCATTAATGTGTTCAGTCATCCCAGAAATATATGCGTGACAGGACACGAAGAAATCTAATAAATGACGAGACATCTATTTGGAGCCAAAGTAAACAACAGGAAATGCTGACTTAGCCATCGCTTTAAGGTTGGCGGTTTTTTGCGCTGCCTCAATGGAAAAAGTTTTCCAGCCTAGACGTTTTTGTTCAAACAAATTCACATGCTCGGGGTGCCTGTTAATTAAATATTCAACAAACGAGTGAATTTCACGCACGCGTGATCACATTACATGATTTTCTCAGTGGAGTTATTCGTTTCGTCGGTTTTATCTTCATTTTTGCATAAAACGTCAAAATTGTGATTGCACAGCAAATAAAAGATGCTTTCATTGCCAGATGAGTCGCCTCTTATAAGTTTATATTAGATATCATTATTTAAAGAACAAAATGATATGGTTTTTTTAGTGGATAAAATTATTTGACGACTGTGTGTATTTTCCTTCAGGGTAATGTAAAAGGCAAATATGTATTTATTTATTGTTTTAATTTGCTTAGCAAATGTTTATTATTTAACTTATATGAACAATAAATTTAATAGATTTCATTATAGAAATCTATTAAATTGTACAACTAATGTAAACTAAGGTTATATATATATATATATATATATATATATATTTATCGAAATAAAAAAATTAGTTAACGTTTGAATGTTCTTTTTTTAAATTTTTCAACAAAACTATTTCATTTTTAAATTTTAAAAATATTAAATATTATTATTAATCGGTAAAAACAATGTATTTGCTTTGATTGGTTGAAAATTACTTATATTCTGAAATGTTAATCAAGTGAAATCCGCGAATATCATTTAAATCAACATAATAGTAAAAATTGCATATTATAGTCGAAAAATAAAAATGTTATTATTAAGATAATTTTTAAAAATAATATTCCTAATTTTACAGAATAAGAAATTTTTAATCTATTTTTAAAAGGTTTATTGTTAATTACATAAGAAACTTTTTATGGATATTTATATTTATTTAAATATACATTATTAATAGTTTCGTTATTTATTTAAATATGTATCTATTTTCTAATACATAGGTGAATTAAATTGAAAATAAGTGCTATATAGAAATCAGCTGAAATAAAATTCTCGCAACTTCTGATTATATTACGTTAGTTTACTATTTTTTAACATTAAAAAAATTAATATTTTAAGCAATTCTTTTTTTCCTTAAAAGCTTTATTCGCCCACTTAAAAGTAACTGCTGACTATATACGTCTCGAAAATGTAAACAAATATCGATTTATTATATTTAAAAATTAATATTAGACAATAATATTGGATATAATGCACTTAAATATTATATATGCATAGTCCAGATTTTATATACATGCATATAAATTAATACGGAAAATGTTTTCATTCACACTTAATATAATACGAATATTTGGCACTAAAGTTTTTAAGATTCTTTGCTCAGTATTCCTTTTAACACTATGCCAAATGACATATATATGACTTTTTAATAATGAATCGTCTATTTGATATACATGAAACTGATTATATTACAGAAAAATTTCCTGACGTTTCTTATAGTTCTTATATGAAACATTCAATATTTTCTTCATCTTATTATAAAGAAATATCCCAAAACATGCCAGAAATTCTCATAAGAAAAGTTCAAATATTTTTATTTGACTTTTATAGTTATATAGTTATATATATATATTACTTAAAATACATATGACATAATAATATCTTAAACAACTATAACTAATGCATATACAACTTTATGATAATACAAGAAACGTATTTTTATGAACAGGTACTTTCCTATGTAAGGTTATTGTAGATTATTCATCTCCAAAATGACCAGCAAAAAATGTTTGTAAAAAATATTTCATTTTAGGAATTATATTATTTGTTTAGTTAAAGAACTGATTGAAAATTAAGAAAAAAAGTGTTTAAAAGCAGAAAAGTTAGATAAAAAACAATTTAGGGGATAATTTTTGAAAAAAATAATAAAAAAAAAATGATTAAAAAAAAAATAACAATTTAATATTTTAAGTTCTCATCGTATTAAAATATTTTTTTAAATATTACTTATTTTCGTCGAGATTGATTTAAATAATGTTGAAATATGGAATGTAAGGCAAAAATGGATGCCCTATTTTTTTTTTTTCCAAAATACTTAACTTGACAAAGACTGTATTAATATCGATAAAAATAATAACATTAACTTATGGCTACTTCCCATTTTAATATAAATCACTCATAAAAATCAATGGAAACGAAGCAGCCCAAGTTTGTCAATACCAGACCCCCTTGAGGGACCGCAATTTATTTTTTTAGACAGTCAGCTTGACAAAGATGCCATTTCCATCAGACTGTGCGGGATAAAACTGAAGCGAAGTAAACACATCAAGCCATGACAGAGAGACGCATTCGACTTTAATATATGCGCGTCCAGCACACTCCATCCTCGACGAATCCTTTCCAACTTAATTTCGTATTCTGCTGGAGGAAGGGATAAAATTAGTCAGAACGCTCCCAGACGTTCGAAACAGGGATCTGCCCTCCTCATTTAAATACGATGCTCGATTTAACCCAAGGCGGCTAATCTGGACGGCGGAGCCATATCTTTTCATGTCGATGGCCGACGACAGAAGTCGAGGGTGTTTTGAAATCTCATGAAAGGTCGCTGCTAGGATGGAGTCGAGTCGTATGAATTGTGTTGATACTGGGCGAAATTTTAAAGTCAAGATTTACTCTGATAAACAATGTTGCAAACAATAACGGGACGGATCAATAAGGATCCAAGTCTTTGCAGTGCCATTAATGTTAGCTAGGGAGTTGAAAGATTTATTGAAAAAGAAATTTTCCAAAACATTTTATTTAAGGACAAGCATCATTATTTAGTTGTTGTCTTTTTTTTAGATATTGAAATAAATATTGTTTAATATTTTGGATACTGTGATTTTAGGTAGTAGGACAAACAGCACCATTTATTTTTTCCTTTTAGATAATATAAGAAATATTGCTGAAAGTTTTCGATAGTATGATTTTATTGTTGGATAACATAGACGTAAAATTCCAGAATCATACTGCGGTGAAATTTTAAATCAAAATTTAGATAAACAAATTTTAAACAGTAACGGGACCAATAAGAGATCCAAGTCTTTTGCAGTGCCATAAATTTTGGTAGGGGATTGAAAAGATTTACAGAAAAAGAAGTATTACAGAACATTTTAATTTAAGGGCAAGGAGCATTATTAAAGTTGTTTTCTTTTCTTCTTTTAGATAATAAAATAAATATTGTTAAACTTTTGGATACTGATTTTGATAGCAGGACAAACAGCAAACATTAAAAATATAATTTTAGATAAAATCAAGATGAAATTCATTTAACTTTATTCTCATAGATAAAATGTAGTTTTATGAAGAGAAACCTATGTTAGGTTATTTATTTACTTATACATCTGCAAAGGTAAAAATAATTTCATGATGTTTTTTTTTTTTATTATTATGTTAGATATATTTAAAAAAACAATGATTGAAAAGAAAAAAATGTTTAAAAGGAGAAAAATTAGATAACAAACAATTTAGAAAATTTTTTTTTTCAAAAATATTAATATAATAAAAAATAATTAATAATTTAAGTTCATATCATAATAAAAATATCAATTTGTTTTTATCAAATACTGTTTTAAATAATGTTGAAACATGGAATAAAAGGCGAAAATTAAAAAAAATTAATTAATTATTATAAAAGCAATCCATTTTATTTTCTGTTTATAATGTTAAACAAAAAGATTATTTGAAATGAAGCATCATATTTTTGTTACATTAAAGTTTTGGATACCACAGTTTATTTTTCTTAATACTTATATGACATAGAGGGATTATGGATAAAACTAATAAACATTTAACTTTTGATTACTTCACATTTTAATATAAATCACTGATAAAAATCGATGGAAAACGAAGCAGCAAAGTTTGTCAATATCAGATCCCTTGAGGACCGCAATTTATTTTCTTTAGACAATCAGTTTGACAAAGATGCCATTTCCCATCAGAGTGTGCAGGATAAAACTGAAGTGAAGTAAACACATCAAGCCATGACAGAGAGACGCATTCGACTTTAATATATGCCCGTCCAGCACAATCCATCCTCGACCGAATCCTTTTCCACTTAATTTCGAATTCTCTACTCGAGAAGGGATAAAATTAGTCAGACTTTCCCAGACGTTCGAAACAGGGATCTGCCCTCCTCATTTAAATACGATGCTCGATTTAACCCAGGGCGGCTAATCTGGACGGCCGGAGCCATATCTTTTCATGTCGATGGCCGACGACAGAAGTCGAGGGTGTTTTGAAATCGCATGAAAAGTTGTTAGGATGGAGTCGAGTCATATGAATTGTGTTGATACTGAGGCGAAATTTTTAAAGTCAAGATTTACTCTGATAAACAATGAAATATTAACGACGAATAAGGGATCCAAGTCTTTTTGCAGTGCCACAAATGTTTTGTAGGGAATGAAAATATTTACTGAAAGAAGAAATTTTCCAGAACATTTTATTTTAAGTACAAGATTATTTAGTTGTTGTCTTTTTTTTTTTTTCTACATATTGAAATAAATATTGTTAAATATTTTGGATACTGTGATTTTTAGGTAGTAGGGCAAACAGCACCATTTATATTTTTCCTTTAGATAATATAAGAAATATTGTTGAAAGTTTTCGATAGTATGATTTTATTGTTAGATAACATAGACGTATAGAGATTCCATATGAATTGTGATACTGCGGTGAAATTTTTTAAAGTCAAAATTTACTCTGATAAACAATGTTGCAAACAGTAACGAAAAATAAGATCCAAGTCTTTTGCAGTGCCATAAATGTTTGGTAGGGGAGTTGAAAAGATTTACAGAAAAAGAAGTGATAATACAGAACATTTTATTTAAGGGCAAGGAGCATTATTAAGTTGTTTAGATAATAAAATAAATATTGTTGAAACTTTTGGATACAGTTATTTTAGATAGCAGGACAAACAGCTAATATTATTTTTAACTAATATTAATTTTAGATAAAACCATGATGAAATTTTTTTAACTTTATTCTCATAGATAAAATATAGTTTTATGAATAGTTAGTAGCCTATGTGAGGTAATTATATTTATTATTATTTATCTCCAAAGGGAAAAAGAATTTATAAAACGAATTTCATCTTTACGTATTTTAATTATGTGATATATATTTAAAAATGATTGAAAATTTTGAAAAAAATGTTAAAAATTAGAAAAATAGATAATAAACGATTTAGGAAGATTTTTTTCTTTTGCAAAAATATTATTTAAATAAAAAAAAAAAAAAAAAACATTTAATAATTTCAATGCATATCGTATTAAAAATATTAATTTATTTTAATCAATATTGTTAACGATATATTTCGCTTTTAATAAAATTTGCGACATATAGATTTATTTTCTAGATACTAACGTGACAGAGTGTATTAATATTGTCAAAACTAATAAACATTTAACTTACGGTTACTTCATATTTTAGTATAAATCACTCATAAAAATCGATGAAAACGAAGCAGCAGAAGATTGTCAATATCAGAACCCCTTGAGGGACCGCAGTTTATTTTTTCTTTAGACAGTCAGTTTGACAAAGATGCCATTTCCATCAGAGCGTGCGGGATAAAACTGAAGCGAAGTAAACACATCAAGCCATGACAGAGAGACGCATTCGACTTTATTATATGCGCGTCCAGCACACTCCATCCTCGACGAATTCTTTCCAACTTAATTTCGTATTCTGCTCGAGGAAGGGATAAAATTAGTCAGACGTTCCCAGACGTTCGAAACAGGGATCTGCCCTCCTCATTTAAATACGGTGCTCGATTTAACCCGGGGCGGCTAATCTGGACGGCCGGAGCCATATCTTTTTTCATGTCGATAGCCAACGACAGAAGTCGAGGGGTGTTTTGAAATCTCAATGAAAAGCTCGCTGCTAGGATGGAGTGAGTCGTAAGAATTGTGTTTATACTGTGGCGAAATTTTAAAGTCAAGATTTACTTTGATAAACAATGTTGCTAAGAGTAACGGGACGAAGCAATGTGTGATGCAAGTCTGCGATAAATGTTTAGTAGGGGAAATTGAAAAAGATTTACTGAAAAAGAAATTTTCAGAACATTTTATTTTAAGGACAAACAGCATTATTTAGTTGTTGTTTGTTTTTCTTTTGATAATAAGATAAATATTGTTGAAGCTTTTTATACTGTTATTTTTTAGATAGCAGGACAAACAGCTAATACTATTTTTAACTATTAATAATTTTAGATAAAACCAAGATGAAATTCATTTAACTTTATTCTCATAGATAAAAATATAGTTTTTATGTTAGATTATGATATTTATTATTATTTATCTCCAATGGGAAAAAATATTTATAAGAGAATTTCAAGTTTGATTTTTTTTTATTATTTGATATATATTTAAAAAGACTGATTGAAAATTTTAAAAAAAAAAATGTTTAAAAGAAAGAAAAATTAGATAATAAACGATTCAGGAGATTTTTTTGGCAATAATATTATTTAAATAAAAAAAATTAATAATTTAAGTTCATATGGTAATAATAATATCAATTTATTTTGATCAATATTGTTTTAAATAAAGTCGAAACATGGATCATAGGCAAAAATTAAAAAAAAAATAAATTAATTATTATGAAAGCAATCCATATTATTCTTAAACTATAATGCTTCAATGATGCTAATTCAAAACTTTATTTGAATTAAAACATCATATTGTGTTATATTAAAGTTTTGTATACCCCAGTTTATTTTTCTAAATACTAACATAACAGAGAGTGTATTAATATTGACAAAACTAATAAACATTTTACGTATGGTTACTTCCCATTTTAATATAAATCACTCCCAAAAATTGATGGAAACGAAACAGCAGAAGTTTGTCAATATCAGACCTTTTGAGGGACCGCAATTTATTTTCTTTAGACAGTCAGCTTGACAAAGATGCCATTTCCATCAGACTGTGCGGATAAAAACTGAAGCGAAGTAAACACATCAAGCCATGACAGAGAGACGCATTCGACTTTTAATATATGCGCGTCCAGCACACTCCATCCTCGACGAATCCTTTCCAACTTAATTTCGTATTCTGCTCGAGGAAGGATAAAATTAGTCAGACGTTCCCAGACGTTCGAAACAGGGATCTGCCCTCCTCATTTAAATACGATGCTCGATTTAACCCAGGGCGGCTAATCTGGACGGCGGAGCCATATCTTTCATGTCGATGGCCGACGACAGAAGTCGAGGGGTGTTTTGAAATCTCAATGAAAGCTCGCTGCTAGGATGGAGTGGAGTCGTATGAATTGTGTTTATACTGTGGCGAAATTTTAAAGTCAAGATTTACTCTGATAAACAATGTTACAAACAGTAATGGACGAAGCAATAAGGGTTTCAAATCTTTCACAGTGGCATGAATGTTTGGTAGGGAATTGAAAAGATTTATTGAAAAGAAATTTTCCAGGACGTTTTATTTTAAGGACATACAGCATTATTTAGTTGTTGTCTTTTTTGCTTTAGATAATAAAATAAATATTGTTGAACCTTTCGGATACTGTTATTTTAGATAATACGACAAACAGCATTATTTAGTTTTTTTTTTTTTTTTTTCACTTTTAGATAATATAAGAAATATTGTTGAAACTTTCCGATAGTATGATTCTATTGTTAGATAAAATTCAGTCATATAAAAAATTAATTCAAAAAAACAATTTTTAAATTTATTCTATATCTATATCTATCTATCTATATATGTATAAATTCATTGATATGTATTACAGAGAGAGAGAGAGATGTGTGTATGTTGCAGCCTAATTTAAAAGACATAATATTTAGAAAACGAATTTTTCTTTAGAGTTTTTCTGATGTACACCAAAATTCGTGGAAAAATAAATTGTTTTTTATTAATTAAATTTAAATATTTTTTTTTATAATTGTTAAACACTTTGCATCTGGAACCAACATGTGGCTTGATGATGCTTAGTGCTGATTTCACTTACTTATGATATTACTATGTTTTCAAGTTTTGTTTTAATATATGGTATGCTTTCTATCTTCTGGAATGGTTTAAGCTTTAATATTATAATGTGTTTATGCTCATTAAAATTTTCTTGTGGATTTTATTTGAAATTTTATGATAAATTTTTCTAATTAACTTTATGTAAATATTTCAAGTTTATCTGAACCCGAATAAAGCTATATGCAAATGTTCTGGTATTTCATATAAATTTGTTTATTAGAAATTTTAGTTCTATGATTCTTTTTAAATCGAAAATATAATTTGATTATTGCAATTTTACATAATTTAACAAATTTTGCTTATTTAATATTTTAATGAAGAATGGCGAATGCTTAGAAAACTTTTTGACTGTTTCCTTATTCATAAAGAATTGCATTTAGTTGACAAGAAATTAACGAAATTTCTTTTTAAATGAAGTAAAGTAACGAATTAAATTACTGTAATCACTTTCTTCTGACATCTGACTTGCATTGTCTCTTTCATGTGATAAGTTATAATCATTTTTCAAATCTGAAATGCCTTTTTTCCTACGCTGAATACCTTTCACTTCGGCACTATCATGAGTTTTACATACAAAATAAAACTGTCAGAGAAAAGAAGTTAATTCAAGTTCATTACATATCAAGTCAATGATATCAAAAGAGAAGCACGCCAAGCCAATTGTCACCAATTAGCAATAAAAGTAAACGAAAGAAAACCTGATCTAGTGTCTTGAAATAAAACACTTGATTTCATGCTTGACAACGGAAACTATTTAGTAGTTAATGCTGTATGTCTGAAGGAAAAATCATTCTGGAATCATAAAGAGGATGATTCCAACGGTATAAGTTGTATATATTCTGAAATCCAAGGCATTGCAGGGAAAACATCGTAAATAATGTTGCTTTTTTGATGGTAAATTTATTTATTATTTATTTTTAACAATTTGGCTAGGTTATTTCATCTAAAGTGCTCGAATAATATTTTTTCTCTAAATGAATAAAAAAAAATGTATAGAAAAAAATAGTTACATGCTATAAAATAAATTGTAATTCCAAACATGCCTTTATTTTGAATTTATGTATGATATGAATGCTATTATGTCATGTAGAAATTAAAATATACGTTATTTTATTATTATTGTACACAATTAAGAAAAAAATAATTTAAATCTTTTCACTTTCTATTTAACTATTTGTTTGAAGAATAACATAGAAAGGCACAATAAAACGGAATCATTTAATATTTGAACTAGAGAAAAATAATAATATAAAATGCATTTTTTACACATTTTTTTATCTTCAAAACGCTTAAGTACTTTCTATTTTGTTATTATTTTTATATAACATGTAAAAAAAAATTATTATCAGGAACTTGAAGGATAGATGTAAAAAAATACCATTTCGAAATCTCAAAAAGAAATTATATAAATAAAATGCATGAATTATCAAATGCTGGATTTTCTTTCCTAGTAGATAACTTTGTAAATAATATTACTAACAATGTTTCCGTGCCAGAATAAGAATAAAAGATAACAGTATATTTCTACTTTAGGGATATATTTTAGAACGAAAAAAATACTTATAAAATGAATAAAATGTTAACATTTCAATTCAAGTGAATGAATTATATTTTTTCAATATTTATTCACCTAGGGAGTTGTTGTTGATGTCGTTGAGGGATGAGAAAAATATAAAAATACTTTTTTAAGCTAGGCAGACGTGTAAACATCTCAGGCGTAAATTGATATTGTCATCTCATTTTCAAATCAGGAATTCTGCATTTATTTTAAACTCAGAAAACTCCTTTGTAAACTATACTTCCAAAATAAACTAAAAAGATTAAATTTTTACTGAATATCAATTCAAAATGTAGAATAGAAAGAATTATGATAACAAGATGTTCATAATAATTTTTTATCAAAATATGAAATGTTGAATGTTATATTTTGAAATTTACTTTAAAAAAATTACTGAAGGTGACGAATTTTAATAATGTTTATAAAAGACTACAATTCCATGAATTTTATTGCTATTAATATCTTATTTTAGGCTGATTTCATATTTTATTGTTACATTGATGTAATACAGTTTTATAAAACTTTTATAATAATAAAATTGTATCTTTATGAAAACAGAAGGTATAATCAGAAAAGTGTTATATGAGTTATAATTATTTTTGGAAAATTATGATTTTTTTGGAATGTAACTAATTTATTACTTTCTTCAAACACATAATGATAATTGAAACAATACAATATTTATGGGAATAGAGATTTTTTTTGTTTAATTGTTCTTTTATTTTAAAATCATGATTTATTTTAAAATATTACGTATTATCTTCGTTAGCACATTAATGGCTTGCTTAAATGATATTTATAATCAACAGGAAAAAGTTCAGAACACAATTTCCAGAATAAATTTAATTTTTTAACAAATATTAAAATATTAATGTTGCATAATTATATGACTCCAAATTATGACGCTTAAGAATACGTAAATTAGGCAAAATGACATTTGTATACCTATCCATCTATATTATTTGTCAATAAACGTACTTTTAAATAGTAAGAAATGATTATGAACATTTAGTTAATGAGATAGAATCATAATAGTCAGTTAATTGTTTAAAATAAAACATTTTTTTTTAATATAACAAATGATATTTCCATGTAATTTTTAATAAATTAATTTTTGAAGATTCTAGATATCTAAATTTATTTTAAATATATATGCATGGAAAATTGGGCCATATTGGATAAACCATTCGTATATTTAAGTATAAGACATATGTACATTTAACATACCCTTAATTTTATTTTATACTATTATTTGCTTTTATCTAACAAATTTCAGAAAGACAATGTAGGATCTATTTTACTAGAGCACACCAAGAATTATAGTTTGTAATAAAGTTGGGTGAATAAAATTCTCCAAGACAATTTCAAAAAGAATACGTATTATTTTAAGAATACAATTTCAAAAAAAGAATACTTATTATTTTAAGACAATTTCAAAAAGAATACGTATTTTTTAAGACAATTTCAAAAGAATACGTATTATTTTAAGACAATAAGACAATTTCAAAAAGAATACGTATTATTTTAAGACAAAAAAGAATACGTATGTATTATTTTAAGACAATTTCAAAAAGAATACGTATTTTTTAAGACAATTTCAAAAAGAATACGTATTATTAAAAGAATACGTTATATTTTTTCAAAAAAGAAAAGAATTTTCAAAAGAATACTTTATTAAAAGAATGTTATATTTTAAGAAAAGAATTTTCAAATCTTATGTGCACAGTAGCCGACATTGTCATTTGCGCACTTAATAAACGGATATCTGTCAATTCAATGTGTAGTTTCGTGTGGCAATTGACATCACAATACAAAGCGCCACAAAAGATAGAGATGACGATTCATATAAACCGAAAAAAGGCACATGCCGAAACGCATCATGTTCGAGAATTCTGAGCCGTTTGTGTGATTGTAATAATGGTTGAACATAACTTACGACAACTTCGTACTGTCCATATGATTTGTAATATTACTGATTGGAGCTGTTTGGTCACTCCTTACTATTGTAGTTCCAAACTAAACTCATTGATTCACTCGTTGTGTTTCACATGAAGCCGTATCTTGCACCCAAGTGTTCAACCGACAGTCAACTGATAAAACAGAATGCATATTATCTAAAAATTTGCCTTGAAGAATTAAATCAGCTTATAACTGATTGGTGACAATCAAATTTAGTGATCAAGCCATATATTTGTAAATCACCATGAAGGAATCTTTATTTCTGCAATTTTGCTAAATTTTGTAAGATACTGAATCTCATGTTTGAAATGCATCGCCTATTAGAGCAACTAATTTTGTGTGAGTTTTATAATAATAAGTAATATCATATAATACATTTATTTACTAAGAATAAATTCACAGCATATGAAATATTATTGTATTTGTATCCTGCATATTAAAGTTAAAATGCTGCTATGGTTGCCATTTTACCAATTATTTAATGAATGATTGCCATTTTACCAATTATTTATAACTTTTTTTTTCCAAATTTGTTAATTTTTTTACTTAGCAATTAATTTCAATGATTTTTGGATAAATTTTTTTCAACTTAATTTTTTTTTATTTTGAAAGATTTTTTGCTTTTGTTTTGATCGTTTTCAAAACAATATAATTGTTTCAATTTTATGCATTCGTTTTTTGTAATCATTTCCTCGCCTGAATAAATCTTCATCTTGCAAAGTCAATGAATTACGAAGTACGACGAAGTCAACGAAGTACTTGACAAAGAAGTAATGTTTCAAAATTTTATTTAAATAATAGAAAGATTGTGATAGGAGTTGAAAATAATTCTGTCAAATTTGTGAGTTGGAGAGTGAATTGATATTTATCGCAATAGGATTGGATATTTTTTTTAACTATAATGAATCTTTTTTTGTTAAATGATTGAATGGTGGCAATAAATTGTGGGCATTTATTATCATTTCACTTCTTTAAAAATAATGGATGGAACTATCGTTTTGAAATCCCAGAAGACTGTTATCATAACAGGCAGAAGGAAATGTATAATGCATGCACTGTTCTTTCACAACTACTGTTGTGACAACAAACTGATGTTTGATCTCATTATTCACATGTATTATTAATGTTTCGTTCCCAATATTGATGAATTTGCACGGGACAATTGCAAACCGTTCTTACAATACGCTATAAATTTTCATTTTATACCAACTGAGAACTATTACTTGTTAAAACTAGTGGACAGCTTTTCTCTTTTACAATTATTGATTCAAAATATATAATGGAATTTAAAATTATGTGGAAATAGCTCTAACACTTTCCCCGCACACTCCTATTTCTTCATTCCTCATTCATCCCCACGCTATGGATTCCTTTAATGATTTCTGGAGCCATCAGTAGATTTCATTAAGGATTCCAAAGCCTTATTAATGACTAACAAAGTCCACAATAACATATGATTATAAGGGCACAACGAATACTTTTGAATTCTTTTGGAACTATTCTAATCAAATAATTAGATTTCTCAAAATGACATATAACAAAATTTAATGACATATTAACAAAAAACTTCTAAAATATTTTGGATTTCGAAAACTTATATTTAATTAAAAACAGAAATTATCTTACAACATTTTTCAAATCGTACAACTTGCTCTATTAAACATAAGAAACACAGGGTATGATTAAAACTTGAAGTATACTTATTCAATAAATGTACCTAACTATTAAACAAAGGTAATAAAATATTTTAAAATTTTTTTCAGTCATTCAGAAAACCCTTAATATTATATTATTAATGTTTAACATTAGTTTGATCTAGAAAATAAATTAAAATATTTTGATTTTTTTTAAACTTGATATAAATAGATAAATTTAAGCAATCAATTTGAAAATAAATAAATGAAGCATATAGGATATGAAATTGTAAAACAAATAACGTGAAAAGCAATAAAAGAAATGTACTACAGAAACTTCTGCATATTTTACAACATAATTGTATTTATGTACTCAAATATAAGGCAATTTCGTAAATATAATTTCTATATTGATGCGAACGTTGCATATATTTTTAGAAATATTTTTGCATATATAAATATAGAATATTATTCAGAAATGTGGTTTTGGTTGTTTATACTGATTCATAGTTTGCAATTGGATTTGTTTTTAACATAAAAGAAAATAACAACAAATGAAAAAAAAAATAATAAATAGAAATATTTTTTCCTTTTTAAGATTGATTAATAAAGACTCAATGATTGACATGTAAAATAGTTTTATGATTAATAAGGAGGAATTAACTTGAAAATACACCATGAAACGTTTTAGTTCATAAATAGTAGCATTTGTAAAAAAAAAATTTCAAAATGGTTTTAATTTATATTGATTATTTTATTTTAAATTTAAAGAGGAATCAGAAATTTTAAATATGAATTAGATAAGAATATATCAAAAAAAAATATATATAATCTTGCTAAACTGCAATAATTCAGATTGCTCTTTCACTTTATCATAATAAAAATTGAAAAGAATGGAAATTGAAATCCATAAATTATAGACCTGATATGTAATAATGCTACAATAAGCTTTATCTCATAAAATTTATTATTGGTAAGCATTTTTATAACCAAATTTAAAATAAAAACTCCTTGCACTCCTTTCTTTATTGCACAGAATGGCTTTCAACATAAAACCTCCTGATTGATCATGCCTGAGTCTAGTGTATTAAAAGAAAAAAGAAAAAAAAAAATGGTTACAAGTCTTTCTCGTTTAATTGTCCTTTAAACTAAGTTCTTCTTCCATTTGGTTGACTTTGGCCTTCAGCATTTTAGCTTCCGATTCAAGCAACGATGTTTTCAAGTTCTTTTTTTTCCCCTTGCTGTTCTTTTCGACCATAAAAAGAACATTGGTACTTTTAAGTAATCGTTAAACAGTTCAAACTTTCCACTACTTTTTCCTCTTTCTCAATTTTCTTTTCCTTCTATGAGAGAACACATTAGTGGAATGCCTGCAAACATTTTCTAGTCTCCTTACTGTATTCGTTATTTACCCGGAAGATATATATACGCGTAAAACAAAAACCTGAACTTCATTTTCCTTTCAAAAAATATATATAACATTTGTATTTACTCAATTTTGGGTTTAATCTTATTCAATCAAAATACTCATTGGTATTTTTGCTAACCAAATTTCATTATGCACAAAATGCTTTCAAGAAATGTAAATATGTTTATCAAAGAGCTTCATTTGTTTGGATAAATATTTTTTCTGGTATGCATTTCACAAAAAATACCATAAAAATCTTTGAATACATGAATTTAGATTATTTAACATCATTTTGTTAATAAATAAATGTTCCATTTTTAACAAAATAAATTCATTTTTATATTTGAGTTATAATGAATTAATTAAATATTTTGATAATTCTCTGCATTGATAAAATCGTTTACATATTATTATGCAGATACTTTATGAAAACTATGACTCCATTTTTCACTTTTGTAAAAATGAAGATTTATTTTTAACATCATATTGTTTACACGATAGAATGAAATGTGAGCACAAGCCAGTAGAATTTTTAACGAAAATGGCATTCGAACTCTGAATTAACAGCTCACTACAAAAACATTTTTTAAAAATGTTTATAGCTTTTAAACTTTTAAAAGTTCATGTATAAATTAATTTTATAATTTCAGTTTTGATTCACAAAAAGCATCACTTCATCCATTATATTTTATTCAAATTGAAATTAAAAAGCTTTTTAAAATTTGTCTATAAAAGACGCTTTTGACAATTTTAAGCATTGAAGATATTACAAAACAAATTAAAAAATTCTATTTTTAAATACTTTAGGCAATGACAGCAAACAGCAAATATAAACAAATTTTTCCATTATATTTTTAAATTTATATACTTATCAATCAATTTAATATATATTTTATTGAATTGGATATTGTTACTCACTCTGTCAGCTGGAAACAACAGTCAATTTGTAGCTGTCTTACCTGTTCTGGCATACCTGTTCAAAGATCTTTGAGTAACATGTATTTGTAAAACGAATTTTCAATGTATTAGCAATATATCATTTTAGTAGTTGGTATTTAGTCTCTTTATAACACTACATAGCACGAAAGCTATTTAATTAATTACCAATTTATTTATATTTAAAATAGGGCATTTCCAATACATTCACTAAGGGGTAACGGGCGTATCAGTTAGAGAGTTCCAATGTTTTTTAAGAACCACGAAACCTTCACATCTTAATAATAGTTTGAAAGATCTGTACAAAAAATGAAGTTGTAAATTTAAGGAGTAAAAATATTAAAGAAATAATTGAAAAGAATTTTAAAAAAAATACATCTCCTGCTTGAGAACAGGAGATCGAAAAAGCAAAAGCTATTGGTGCAATTATGTGTCCGTTCCACGATGCCCCCCAAAAATAATTTAAAATTCAAACTAAAATTTAAAATTTTAAGATAAAAATAAAAATAAAATAAAATAAAATATCACATAAAATAATACAAAAATATAATCAGGATACAAAGTTTTTAAGGCAATGGTTACATAGAGTCCAAGACGACAACAAATACACCAGTTCAAAATATAAATTGTATGAGGTTTACATTCACTACGCATTATATAAAATCATTAATATCAAGGAAATAGTTTATCTTTATTAGTGCATACAATGATTCAGAAACTTGAAAACTTTAGGATGTAATAATTTGTTTTAATGAAGAACCAATTCCAACAACTTTCAATGAGACTTTAAAAGCAATTTAAAGGGAAACGAGAGACTTCGATCGAAATTAACTTTCAGATTAATATCTTCTTTGAGCAAAACAGATATTTTTACTCCCCGCGCCAGTTTTAAAAACGACAGCCAATTTGAAGCAGCCACCACTAATCCGGTAATTTGCTATCAGGCAAAGTGGTTATCATACTTACTAGAAGAACATCCAAGAGCGGAAACCTGATTTGCAGGAAGAAATATGGTCTAGCGTTCCTTCTAAACTGACAGGCGAAGCGCTTGGTTATGCAAGAGCGGGCCTCAGCCACACCCTGGGCAGTTCGATATCATTATATCACCTGGGCGCCTGGGGAAATCCATTGAAAGTGACAGGTAGCTAACGCAGATTGCATTCATGGATTACCTGCCACTTCTGGAGACGGATTCTGGTAACTAGATTTCAGATTGCATCCGTCAGCCAAGGAGATTGCCCTGCTGCAACTCGATATAAATTTAAGTAGGTACGACTGCATTTTTAATATGGTGCCATGCTGGTTGGTTAACTGTGCATTTCATTGGAAAGAGATTTGTATTGGTATGGAGTCACTTCGTAGGGGGTTTTTTTCTTCCAATAAAATTCATTTAACCTTTGGGGAAAAAAATCTTTTAAAATATTTGCGATCAAATTTAAATATTATATGTCAATAATAATTTATAAGTTGTATTTATCTATAAGTAGTATATATGTATTCCATTGGAAAGAGAAATGTATTAATATTGGGCCACTTCGTAGTGTTTTTTTTTTCTTCCAATGAAATTAATTTAATCTTTGAAAAAAAAATCTCTTCAAATATTTGTGATCAAATTTAAATATTATATGTCAATAATGATTTATATGTAGTATCTATGGAGTACAGGTTTAATATGATATCATGTGGCTGATAAATTGCATGTTTCACTGGAGATATGAGCTATTGTGATTATTCACAATATAGATGCAATTTCTTTGTAGCTGTTTTCAGATTGCATCCGTCAGCCAAAGAGATTACAACTCGATATAAATTTAAGTAGGTACGACTGTATTTTTAATATGGTGCTCATGCTGGTTGGTTAACTGTGCATTTCATTGGAAAGAGATTTGTATTGGTATGGAGTCAGTTTGTAGTGTTTTTTTTTTTCTTCTTCAAATAAAATTCATTTAATCATTGGAAAAAATATCTTAAGATATTTGCGATCATATTTAAATATAATATGTGAATAATGATTTATATGTAGTATTTATGGAGTAAATGTTTAATATGATATCATAGTTGCTGATAAACTGCATATTTCATTGGAGAGATTATGCATTATGTCTATTCACTATAAAGATGCAATATTATTTTTAGCTGTGATACATATTTCCTCTCTGAAAATAAAATAATAAACATAATAATAATATTTAAATATAAAAAGAAAAATTTAATCTTGTTTATTTTGCATTTACATAGAGCATATTAACTGCCACATCCCAACAAAAACAAAAGCAATTTACTTGCCACATTGTAACACATAATAGTAAATTACTCAAAGTTATTTTTCTATAATTATTATAATGTAAAATTGTAAATACTTGAAATTGTAGGTTTATAACAGATAAAATATCATCTATCTCTCAACTATCTGTTACTGCACATTTTTAAAGAACATTTGGTAACACATTGATTTTATTTTACGTATACAAAAACTAATAACTAATTTAAAAATAGTTTTGGAATTTAAATTTAAATATTTCAGTATTTCATTTCATGAAGTTTTGTGTACGTTAAGATGTAAAGCTGCTAAAATGTATTTTTTAAGAGATAAAAGATTTATTCATAATCAGTTTTTGAGATATTATATGCTTACTTTGTATTTATTTTTTTAAATAAATTAATTATATAAAATGAAGTAACTCATAAATTTAATCGTTTAAGATAAATAAAAATATTAAATTTTATTTTGCATAATTTTAAAAATATATTAATAAGTATTATAGAAAAAGCATTATGTAAAACATTTTCAAATATTCCCAAACTAAAATTTTATTTAAATGCAAAATTAAGTGATTTCATTTCATTTTTAAGTTAATTCCTTGATACTTGATACTTTTTAATATACAAACAGAAAGGATATGTTTGTAAATCTGTTCAATTGATTTAGCGTTAAAAGATATTACTGGATTTTTACTAAGCTTTGACATTTCAAACCAAATTGCCAATTAAATTAAACGTGCACTTCAACTAAACTTTCCAAATAAAAAAAAAAAAAAAAAGTTAAGATATCCAAAGTGGTTCAAGAGTTGCGTATTTTCTTGTTAGGAAACAGGGCACATTTCTCCTTTTAAGCTGTTTCCTTTAAAACAGCTTGTGCTCTCAAAAAGGGAATCTGAGCCCACCGCTCCCAGACCACAGTCTTCCAGAAAATAAGCCTGAAAATAAAAGATTGCCTTGTAACTTTTCCAGCTTTTTTTTTTCCACCACTACTTTTGCTTTGATGCTCTGACTGTCTGATTTTTCCATCAGGGGAGGAAAATAAAAATGTTGGAAAAGAAACGATTTCAAAGATATATTCCACAAATGGATCAGTCAAGTTCCTAGCTGTCTTTAAATGCCAAGGGTGAAGAAATTAATTAACAATTAAACGGATATTTTTCACAGCTTTTTATTTTATGTAGACAACTTACTTTGTAATAATTTTTAAATATTCGTTTCATTTTGTCTATATATGCCAAGCATTTCATAGCTAGGACAGTTAATTTGCTGCAGGGTCTTCTTTACCGAAGATGGATAGGTTGCATAATAAATTTCATTCATATGGTTCCACCGCAATTTTTAACAACTCTACAAAAGGTGTCAGAGTTCGTCTTCTCATTCGTAGTGTTATGATCTTCCGGTATATGAACTGTTCATGCCCATCCATTACAAATGCATAATTAATAAAATTCATTACTCTCGTAATGAGGGTTTCAATTGGTATTCAATGTTTGAGGCAACTCAAATCTTCAAACAGTTTCTATCTGATTTGATGTAAATATTAAATAGTATTATATCGCTTATATGATGAAATCTGTAAAGAATTTTTTTTTTCTTTAACATTGAATGATTAGTATTATAATTGTGAGATTAAATATGTAAAATAAAAAAGCTAAATAAATGATAAATCCGAAATAACTATTGTATTGTGAAGTGCTGGGCATATGTAGACAAAATCAACGGTGTCAATAAATTGTCAATAAATTTGTCAATAATTATAATAGGTTAAAGTATAGGTGTGAAATAATATTATTATAGTTTTGTTTCACTTTCCATGAAGGGCTGATATGTGGTCAGAGTAATTCACATTGTAAAATAAGTCCAAAGTCAGTACATGTTGACATCTACTTCACAAAGATTCCAATACAATGCAAGAAACATGGTTTGCTTGCAATATTTAAATTATCAGCAAATAATAACCTTCTTTAGATAAGAAGTATTAATACTATATATATATATATATATATATTGCTCAAAATTAGGAATAAAAATTTGCATTTTTAATCTTTTGTCAATCAAGAAAAATCCTGGTTTGCCAGTATTGCCCAAGCTTGTTCAGGTTTCTTAAAATTTTCTTACAAATATATAAGAATTATTTTTAATGTAATCTAATTTTGAAAAAAAAAAAAATCAAATATACATTAGCGTGCATGCATGTAATAGAATACTTAAGATACACAACCCAAAAAGAATATGGATAATGATTTTTTTTTTTTCACGTGCAAAAAAAGAAGATACAAATGGTATCTCATTTTTTAAACGAATAAACATTTCATTAAACTAAAACTTAAAGAAAATATTAGTTTTAGAAATGAAATGCCATCCATCCAACAATTCATTAATGATACATTTTTCACGACAAATGAATTTAAAGAAACTTGTGTGTTTCTTTTTCATTAAAAGTACTTTATTTCCAAATGTAAGTGGATTTGAAGCGGAGTTCTAATGATGACTTTCTGACTAAAAAAATCATTATTTTAGTTCGCTCGCATTAGTTTAAGATGAGAAGAATGAAAAAAATTGATGAATGTAAAAGAAGAATGAGGAAGAAAACACGAATGATCTTGGTTAAGCGGGAAAAGAAATGATCTTCTATAAATAAAACCAAACAGAAATTTGTTAGTTCATTAGTAGACACAGCAATTACTTCTTAAAGAAACACCTTGTTGAGAAAGAAAATAATATTTTTAAAACTCAAGAACATTAATATTCTACTGTTGCTTTTTTATTTCTAGAATAATTCTTAAACGTGGATGCACTGACTTCTTAAAATTACTTTAATTAAATCTTCAATAATAATAAAATATTATATTAAAAAAGACTATAACAGCAAGTATAGTTTTTTTCACTTTATAAAAATTCCAAAGAATATTATAAGCAATTCGAAAAAGGAAAAATTTTGAACAAATTTAAAAATAAGGGGACGTATCACTTTAATTTTATTTATTCATTCATTTCATTGACATATTCAAATAGGATAAATGACAAAAATAAAATTTGCAATGATAAAAAATATAGGTTATAAATATTTCTGATTACCAGTTGCAGTTAATTTCTTGGAAAAATGCAAATACTCAGTTTTATAGAAACGTTTTCAGTTTAAACAGATACATTTATAGAAATATTTTAAATTTTAAATTCAATAATGGACAATATTGCAAAAATTATTATGAAACTAATATTAAATTGTATTTACCACTTTCATAGTATTATTTTCAAGTATAATAAGAGATGAATTATAATTGTATGAATATTAAATCCTCTAATAATGAATTAAATTATTTCATTGTTACTATTAAAAATTGCTAATTCTTTATTAATATGAATTATGAATCTTATACTACTTTTCTGAATTTAAAGAACATTCCATTTCCTATGAAAATTTTCTGAATTTATACCATTTTCATATGAATTATTAAATATCTGGTTAATGTGTCATTTTTTTAAATTTAATGTTATTTTAATTGTAAATAACATTAAATTGTAATGTTTGTAAAATTTACATTAAAAGTTAGATATGATGAAATGATATGAATATGATAAAGTTAAAAGTTAAAATGTTTTATTTAAAAGTAGTAAAAGAAAAACATTTATTTCTCCTCTTATAAGTTTTATGTTGATACGATGATTTTACTGGTATGAAAATTTTACTTTACTTACGATTATAAATTGTTTTAGTTGCGAGAATTTTTTTTTCGTATGACTTTTTAAGTCTTTGAATTAATTGGTAAATATTTTAAAAACAGTAAGTAGGACAACAAAATCTAAAATAAATTTTTCATTTCAATTTATAAAAATTAAGAAAACCTGCTATAGTTTGATATCATTGTGGAAAATAACGAAAGAAAATTAAATATTATAAAAATATGTAACAAATATATACAAAAATATTTATTTAAAAACAATGGATATCTTATTTACTTTCCATTTTTTTCATTTTTACATCAAGTTAAAACACTTGGATTAAAACAAAATATATGATTTATCATACATTTTCTCTGTCTCTCACTCATTTTTTATTTTTATTAGCAGAACTAATTTGGAACTAAAAGTAATTTTTCCATGATAGTAAAAAAATTTATGACGAAATAAAATTGTTAACAATGAAAGAAACATTAAATTAAATAATGTTTTCTTAATTTCTTATGAAATTTTAGATAAAAAATTTTTTAAAAATGTACAAAATATTACTAACATAATACTAAATTTTATAGTTAATGAAATAACACAATGATTTGTGTTTGAAAATTTATCAACTTTTCTAAATTCAAAAGTATTTACGTAATGATAATAATAAATTAGCCAGTATTTTTAATAATGTCTTAGTGTCTTGAAATAGTATGATGAAATAATGTAATTCACCATGAAATGTTTTAATATTTTTACATAATTAGCTCCATATTATTTTTGAAAAAGACATAAAAAATGATATGATCATCATGAGTTTTTTCGTATAAACCGATACAAGTAAGCAATATAAATAATACTAAAATAATAATATTTATAATAAACAATATAAATAAATAATTATTTATTTATATTAAAGCATTTATATTTGTAGCACTGTACATAAGATTATTGAATGGTAATACAAGATATCTCGATAAATATATATATTTGAAGATGGAAATGTTTTCTAAAACTAAGTATATTGAGATTCTTCAAGAAGTTAACGGTAAATGTTATTCAATAACGGACTATATCAAATGAAGCTCACGAAGCCGAGCATGTATAGGTTGTCCATCGATTAATCGATTCAAATGATTCGTATCAGTATCGAAACGGTCGACTTTGGGGTAATTAGGCTCTACTTTAGAGCAGTCACCTGTCGCTTAGGATCTAATGTTGGGGAATATTTCTACAATAAAGTTCCAAACGCCCTCTCCTTCTCACTCGTGATAAATTATAGGAGGGATATATAATTGAACTGCTGGGTGAATAATGCCGATAAATTAGGAGGTTCAGTTAATTAATCTAAAGACAGCAAAATCCACTTAAATCTTCGATCATTGCAGAACAAGCGCATTCCACCAGAGGAAACTAATCTAATATCAAATTCGTAATTTGATATAGAAAATCGATCCCCTAATAATTTACCAAAAAAAAAAAAAAAAAAAAAAAAGAATATGATGAATAAATAAAAGTGTGTTTTTTTTTTTTTATAAATCCTAATTCAGTGTGAATTTCCAAAGGTAATTTTTTTTTTTAAAAAAGAATCGATTTTAAATTGATTAAAGCTGTTGATGAGAATTATTGTATCATCCTTTCAGATTGATTAGTTCAGAAACGATTTCACATTTCAAAGTAAAAGTTTTACTTTAAACATGAAAAAAATCATATACAGGATTTCAAAAGTTTTTTTTTTTTCTATTCTATGCCCGTTTCCGACCTTTCGACCATTCGTCGAGGAGCAGCCCAATTCAGTAAAAAACTAGACAAAAAACAATCACTAAAGGCATTGAAAGTCAACACAAAAAAGGGATACAGTTAAGAACAGCAGGCTTTATAAAGAGGTGCTGTCCAGCCATGGACACTCCATAGTTGAAAGTGGGCAGATATCTGTAGCTGCCAGTCCTATTCTATACAGGTCATGTATATATTCATATATATACTATATTCTATCTGTAAGTAGTCATGACCCTTGACAAGTCTAAAGCAGCCACGCTGACCACTCTAGGCAAGGAACTGGGAATTCTAGTTGATTTATTCAATAGGGAATTCCACTTTTCTCTGAAGCCTTCTCTCTATACAGGTTGAAAAGGTTTGATTTAAAAGAGAAAAAAATATGCATCACCTTATATGACGCAAAGGCAGAGGCCGATCAGATTGCATCATTTGTGATCCATTCTTGACTAGCAAAACAGCCATTGACCATTTCCATATATCCCGCAATGGCTTGAAATCCACTGCAGAGTAATGAATTTTCCGGTATTCAACAGTCTATCTAATATTGCTATGCCATTTCTAGAAATCTCACATTCACAGTGATTAGGAGTTGTCAAGGTCTTAATTACCGGCCTGGAATCAACAAAAAAAGGCGATATTTTCTTTTTCACATTGCTCTATTTTGCCTAAGGCCAAATAAATGGCTGCTATTTCACCATCATACTACCTTCCAATGTCATAAGACAATGTAAAGTCAATAGAATAAACTCCAACTACATCCTTTCTAATGGCCCCTTTTAGCCAAACCATTAGTAGAAACATGGAGCCCAAAATCATAAGGGCCATGCATAGTAGCTACGGCCGTATATTTAAAGAAGAAACCTTATGGATTACACATAATTAAAATCATTATATTAACCGCAAGAACTGGTGGATTACTCTTGATTTCGGAAATGGAATGTCTCTGTTCCACACCTAAAAAACGGCTGGACTCATGACACAGTGGTAGCGTGCCGTTAGTAGCATTCATCGCCATCACTGCTGTAATAAATAATACACCATAGTGATTATGGCAATGTGTAACTCTTCGTAACTTTAGTCAGGTTTCCTTGTATAAGATTCCAAAATTTATTAGTTAATCTATTATGAAATCTGCAACTTTATATTAGAAATTCATTTTGAGAATAATAACTTACAAAAAAAAAAAAATGTAATTTTGTAGAAAAATATATAATACTTTAGCGTGATTTTTAAAGGTAATTTATTCAGAATTTCAATTGAATTTTTCTAGTAAAAGATATTTAATTAGTTAAAGCTTTTAATCAGAACTAGTTAGTCATCACTTCAGGTTACTTAGTTCAGCAATTATTATGACGATAAAAAGGTTGCTTCTAATTTCTCGTTTCTAAACCTAAAAGAATATTGAACTCTTATATATACCAAGAATGAGCAATATAAATATGTAAGCCTGAAGGTTGTCTCTTTGTCTTCGACGAGAGGCGAAGAAAAGTATCAGTCACCAGTTATAAAATTTTGAATGTTTGTTCTAGTTTGCAGTGACGCAATGTGGATAGAGTATTGCTGCAATATCGCTGTGTTCACTATGAATGGCTGAACCTGCTGCATATATTGCGTTCTAGTATGCAATGATCTCAGAAGAAAGTGCTTGGTATTTCTTAATATGGATACAAAAAAATATGTTTCGTTTAATGTATATTGGGAAAAATTTTATGTAAATACAGTAGTACAAATTCCATCATAAAAAATTATATGCAATTTCTATTTTTAAAAGTTCCATAATTTTTAAATTCATGTTGTCAATTATAAAAGTTAAAATTTCATAGAACATTTTTTTTCTGAAGTTTGAAAATTATGGATATGTTATATCTATAAATAAGATAGATGATGCATAGTATATATGATGTAAGAAATAAACAGTAATTAATAATTATGTAGATACATAAGAACAATATATAATACTGCATTTCATGCTGCAGTTAGATTTATATGTTAAAGAAAATAATTATAATTTTAAAAAACACATCCTATTTTAAATACGCGTACATATTCCCATTAACAATTAAATGCATCTTTAATATCTTCGAAATTATTTTTCAAAAATTATACTTTGAAACGGGCCATTTAGTGCTGAAATATGATTAAAATTTATCGAACTAGTTTTATCTCATAACTAATAGTTAGTTTCTCATAAATATTATACTCTTTGTCACTTAATGGGTTATTCTACGAAATATTTATGTTCCTTTGAATAGTTTAGTCTCAGTTAGTTCCTTTGAATAGTTTAGTTTAGTTATACAAAAGAAATATATATATATATATATATTTTTTTGTATAAAGAAAACTAAAATAATTTTTTCTTAAAACAATTAATTCGTGTTTTATTATTTAATTTATAAATGTGTACTCCTTAGGTTAAAAATTAGAATGATAGATGTAAATAAATATTATGTTTGCATTGCTTTATATAATTATTGAAAAATAGTTAAAAATGTATATTAAAATAATGCATACAGAATACACAAAGTCACAAAAGTATGCCCTTTATTACTTTGTATCAAAGCAAATGCAATTTTCTAATATCAATTAAAACAGTATAATTGTTTCATTTAAAAACAATCATAATGTTTAAACAAGTCGTTATAATCATTATTTAAATTAACTATACAGTTTTGATAATGATTGAATTACATTTACTTTATTGTAATGAACTCAAATTGGTTAAATATTTACATCTGTCATTTTTAATCATTAACCTAATGAGTGCAAACTATTAATTTTAATAATAAAACATGAATCAATTGTAACAAAAGTATTCTGTTTATTATAGACAATAACTATGTATTTATATTTAATAGAAATATACATTTTAAATTAAAATCAAAACATATACTTATATTTTGCAAACTGGTCTATATTTGAGAGATAATGATGGAATTTCGCCTTGTTTTGCCATTTGCAGTTAAAATGATTCCAATCATACTTTTTGTGAGCAACCCATTGGTAGTTATTTGGTAGGTCGTAAATGTTTCCATACGGGATTCAAAATGACTCCAAATAGAGCCGCATTTTCCCACTAAGATACGCCAGACTTAAGAGAACATGTGATTTGAATTTCTTCAAGTTTGAGTTGAACTAATTTCTCAAGAGGTGCTCACTTGTTTCGCACTCAAATCTAGACAAGGATTAATATATATGGATATATATGCACATATAAATATCAATTGTTCTATAAGTGACAATGTGGTGATTTTAAGTCTATAGGTTGCATCATTCCTGAAGGCGCTTCAAGATTTGAAATATTTGGCCAAGCAGTTTGTTTAATACTTTGCAAGGCATTTTGTACTAAAAAAACATCATTATCACTCTCTGCCCGTAAACATCCAGTCGCATTACGACAGGGCATAAATATTTTTACGTGTGAGCAAAAACCAATAACAGGCTGAGCGTAAAATCGTCCTCTTGAAATTCAGGCAAACGAAACCACAAGTACTTCGATTTACATTCAAACTATATTGAATCGGTATGTCACTCAAAACTTCCGTACTTTAGTGCTTAGATGTGGCTTAAGAGATTTCAGATGAGGAACCAATGGTTAGAGCACGCGACATGCTTTCTATGGATAAAAATTTAAAAAATCTTTTAAAAAAGATTTAAATGTTAAATAAAAGCATTTTTTAGTTACACAGTCTTTAATTCTCGTGAATTTTGAAAACACTGGTGACTACTCTAATTTGCTAAGATTTTGTACATTTTAAAGAGTTTACAACTTGAATTTTACAGCATTTGATAGTAGTACTTTCTTTTACAGCAATGGAGTAATTTTTACGTGTTTTTGTTTATTTTATTTTACAGGTTGTAAAATCAAAAACAAATAGGGGAAAAATACTTTTTATTATAATATCTTATGTGAAATGTCTTAAAAATATGCTTCTCATTATATATAAATATATAATTATATTTACTTTAAAAAACAAATTGCTTATGATTCAATTACAGTCTTATTTCAATTTAAGGAATTTTTGAGAATCTAATATTGGTGATAGCTGAGTAAAAAAAAAAAATTCGTTTCGCATATAGTTAAAATAAATTAAATGAAATGAAATAATAAAATTATTCTGACATTTCATGATAATGAATCAGGAAAAGTATATATTTTATTTCCTCCTACTAAGTAAGGCCTAATACAATGTAAAAAAGATAATATTATATTAATGAACAAATTTTTAATATATGTATTATATGATACAAGAAAAGTTATTTTTTAATCCAACTGTTTAAAAATTATTTAAATCTATGGAATAAGAAGTCCAATAGCAACAAGAGCAGTTATCGTACTGGATCATTCTGATTTGAATCTTCTGGCTATGGTCTTTGCAATCACAGCTGCCATGAACAAAGAAAAATTTGGTGCCAATTATGACACCGCTTATAAAACATCTCACTTAGAAAATTTGATTTCCGTGTGAGATTTTTAAGCATTTTTCTCTAATACTTCTAAAATTACTCCTGGGTCAACCTATATTCCATTGATGAACATTTTGCACCATGTATTAATATGGGAAATCTAGAACCACAATTCACTAAAAAAAATATAAATAAAATTTGGAAATTACTATTTTACTACATTATAGAAATCCACTTTCTCAAATTGAAAATCACACTTTAATTTCTCCACTGTGTAAAATTTTTAGTACTTTTGAATACAGTCCTTTTATCCTGTGAAACTAGAACCAGATCAAGGTTGCAATGGATCGTTATGATAATTGTCGGTGTTAAAGTGCTCACCTTTCTTTGTTCTATTAAACATATGCAGTACAATTCATTCATTTTGGCCAATTATATTAATAAATACAAGATTAATATACGATGTATGAGCTCCAGTTTATAATTTCAATGACTTGATATAAAAATGTTTTAAAAATACAAGTAATACATACTTTACCGTATTGAGATCGATGGATCTTTATCGATAACAAAAGATGAAGATGACAACAACAACGTCAAGAAACTGCAAAACTTCTATTTTCTTATAAAACTAGATTAACCTGAAGATTGAAAATGTTCTTCGTGATTAGTATAGGGGTGGGATAGGTCCAGTTTCTTTGTGGCTAAGAATTAATTATTTATTTATACTGAAGATATTGATAAATATAGAATTAGCTTAATACCCAGTTAAAAAAATCGGATTTAAAATTTCAGTGTTTTTATTTAAATTTCCACTAAAATCCATGAACATCAAGGCTTTATTCTTTTTTTACACCAATTAACTTCTCAGAAACGGAGCTCCTTTGCGAAAAGTTGAGTACAATTGAGTAAAGAAATCATACAACTTCCTTGCTCCTTCCTGTAAAAGTAGAACATCGGAATTGCTCTCCATGATGAGTGTTGGTGGGAGTGTGCCCACTTTTTTCTTTTGTTCGATTCTCATTCTTACTCCGTGGTTGTTGGCCAGAATCACACGTTCGTAGGATTGATCTCATTTAGTCTCCGGACGTGTTCTGACTACGGCCACTTGAGGTACTCAGAAGCTAATGCGGATGATGTCTGCAGCTGGTCACCGGCACGCATTTCTTTGTGGGTTACAGCTGCACTTGGCTAAGTGGTGGCCAACACTACCGGTTTTTTGTTTTTAAGAACAGTAATAAATTCATGAGCCACTCGTTAATAAATAAGTTAAATTGTCTCAGTGCAAATGTGGGGATCTGAATTTACCATTCAACAGACAATCTCATTTCGGCCATCGTCTGCGGTTGTTCCATTAACACAAGCAGTAAATTAACCGAATGAGAATTGCTTATTCTGCAAAGTGATGAATTAAACATTGTATATCCATAAGCAACAGAGTAGTGAAATAGGAGGTTGGAGTATATCTCCTAATAATATTTGTTTATGTTTTATATTTTATTAAAGTGGTTAATTATGGAAGCGAACATTATGATTTATACTTTAATTACTTGTAAATTGATATGCTAGATTTTTGTAACATACAATTAAGTAACTGACAATTTTTTATGATAAAATTTCTTTTCAGGAAATAAATTAGTTATTTAAGCAAAGTGTTTATGCATTAAAATACGTTGTTTTCAATTTACCTAATTATTATTCAACTGTTATAAGATTTTTTTTTTTATTTCAAATGCAAGTAATATCTTATTTATGATTGATTTTTATGTCTTTCATTAACACGAACTTTTTTTGTTGGACAAATTTTGTGAATTTTAAAGCTTGTAATGTATAGGAGACTTATTTACATGATCATTGTTTTAAAACTATCGTATTTATTCAAAATAAATTATATGAAAACTTCTTGTTATTCTTAATAGACTGCTACTTGAATATATTAGGTAATTATTTAACATAGTAAACAAAAAAAAATATGAATTTTTCAGAAATTGTTACATGTTGAAAATTACATGAAAATTACAAATTTTTACATGTTTTATTTTCTAAACATTAGTCGAAACTTTTTTTCATCAAGTTCATTTATGGGATTTTTAATGTCTAATATATATGTTTAAATGGGAATATTGCGAGAATACAACAAAAAAATAAATAGATCAATAGTATACAAGTAAATTAAAGGATTAACTACACAAGTAAACTATGAGTAAGATACAAATATATGTAATCTTATACCCACAAAAAAAGGCTTTCATAACTTCTAAGAAACTTAATTTCTCATCTTTCCTATACAGAATCAAATTTTTAGCAATTCATTGCTAGGATTTAATAAAACTTCCTATAATGGAAATCTTACTCGAAACAGAAACTGTAACTAAAATTTATAGCTGTCGTAAAGATGCTTACTGATAAGCTTGAAATTCTGAATAATAAAACTTCGGGTTCTATGTATTTTGGCCAGTGCTTCAATTCATTTTACACACGACATCACTGTTCCGAAATGGAAATTTTGCTGAGCCAGATTTTTTTAATGCCTGCGCATATTATGTTGCCAACCGTAATAGCGCTTTATTATTCATTTCCATATTAATCCGTTGCCTTCACTTAACCACTACCTCTACTCTTATCCTGAAATAAGTTTCTGAGTCAGGGACACAAATACGAGAATTCTGACAGCTCTGCTCTTAGATATATGAACCTCGAGGATATTTGATTTTTAAGTTAAGTACGGACTTAAGTGTTCGTAGCTGACATTGTAAAAGTATGAGTGCATGTTATGTAATTAACAAGTGAACGATGTGTCATAACTGAGAATTGCTGAGACAAGCAGGTTTTCCTTTGCAGTTGTTGATATCTTGTGTTATGCTCATTTAAATTAAAAATTTCATTATTGCAGTGCTATTTAACAATAATTGAATTAAAAATACAGATACTTTGGAAAAAATTATTACGATATAATTTTTACAATCGCATTTGAATGAAACTGATACATATTTAATTATATTATAAGCTAAAAAATTTTGTAAACGAAATTCTTCTGACTTCTAGAAAAATTCTTGTAAACGAAAATTCTTGTAACGGAAATTTTGCTGAGCCAAATTTTAATGTCTGCGCATATTATGTTGCCAACCGTAATAGCGCTTTATTATTCAATTCCATATTAATCCGTTGTCTTCACTTAACCGCTACCTCTACTCTTATCCTGAAATAAGTCACAGAGTCAGGAACACAAATACGAGAATTCTGACAGGGAGTATGCCAGCTCTCAGATATATGAACCTCGGGGATATTTGATTTTGAGCTAAGTATGGACTTAAGTGTTTGTAGCTGACATTGTAACTATGTGTATATGTTATGTAATTAGCAAGTGAACGATGTGTCAAAAACTAAGAATTGCCATGAGGCGCAAGCAAGTTAACTTCTGCAGTTGTTGACATTTTGTGTTACACTCATTTCAATTAAATATATACTATTGCAGTTTTTTGTGATTTTACAATAATTGAAATTAAAATACAGGTATTACGGAAAAATATAGCATTATATTTTTTTGTACATTACGTTTGAATGAAACTTTGAGGCCTATATGAAAACGTTATACTATATAATTACGTTGTAATCCAAACAATATTTAAACAGAATTTTACTATTTGGTTTGCATTATTTATCTCTTTGCTTAATATGTTTTGTTTATCATTTCTATTAGATTATAACAGAGGTTCCTTTGAAAAGTGCTTTTTAGGAAATTACTGAAACAATTCTATTTGTACGTAATTTTTGAATTATTAAAAATAAAGATTATATTATGATATATACATATATATATACATATATATATATATATATATACATAAAAAAGAATTTCATTTATTGTTATACCGTACAATGGGAAGAAAAGGTGAAACTTAAAATAAACTTTAAGGCACTTAGTAATATAAAATCAGTTTCAAGAAACCCATATACCATCAATAGTATCTCTAATCCTATTGGGCATCAGGTGCACAAAGTTTGACTGGAAGATATTGATAAACATTCTCATACACATTTAAACCATGTACTTGAATTCATCCTTTGTAGTGACAGATGAGTGGGGATATTCCAGTGTATCGCAAACCATTGGTAAGACGTTCACATTTTGTAACAGATCTAGAGAACATATTGGCAGTGGCAGCAGTCAATTTCTCATTCTATCGAGGAAGATCAAATAGCATAAACAATGGGCGGCCGAGCTTTATCATGCATAAAGGTAGCGAGATAGAGTGTTTGAACAAATCCACTAGGCCTTAAAGCCTTCGAAATGGAAGTCAGAAACTCCGATTTTAGGCAACATGTGATTTTACACTATTACATACCACATCACTGTGCCAAAGGCTGTTATATTCCTTTAGTGTTTGATAATGAGTAGTTGGGTTTGTGACATTACAAGGGGCTGCAAAATGATTCAATCAAATCTGGATATTAGAAAGATGTGTGGAAGTGCACGTTGCAAAATTATCTGAATAGAGCTGAGGTGCAGGTACTACAGGGGCAGTAGTTCTAACAAGAATTATTTGAATTTGTATTCTTACATACCAAAAAATTTCCAAGATTATTTTTTTGATTTTTTGTTGACTGAAAAATTATAATCAATGCGGCAACTATAAATATAAAAAATATCACAGTATACACAATTATATACAATATCAATACACATCCTAATTTCTTAGGATGTGTATTGATACTGTGTGGATATTGTATGCACATCAAACATTTACCATTTCCCTCTTTGCATCTGCACATGATTACAACTGATCATCATGTCATTTTACTTAAATGATTGAAAAGACAAAGTGGACCAATCTTGCTTCCATATTCGTCCTTTACGGCATCATTAAATAATGGCTTGTCTATTGTAGCGTCGAAGAGTAAAGTCGTAAGAGAAGAAAGAATTATGGTCCCATACGCAGATTATTGGTTATATTAAGGCAGACTAATCCTTATTTAAGATGTTATCAGATATGTTATTTTATATATTTTTGGCATTGTCTTCTTGAGGGTTATATTTCGAACACACATGAAAGATTAATTCGCTTTCCTGAATTTCTCATTAAATCATCCGATCTTAAAGGATCATCGCTTGCAATACACAAACCCGTGTATGAGGCATTGGGACAATCAGACAAAACAAACATGGAATATAGTTAGAATTTAAGATTCGAAATTTATCCACATTTTTGCACACTATCCGGATCATTAATTGTGGTGCTCAGGAATTTTAATTATTTTTGCAACCAGTCTTAATTGGCATGGGAGATTGAAACGTATAAAATTCTATTTCAATCAAATAATTTCTTCTTAGATTATTACTATTTATTTGATCTTTTAATTATTTTAATTTTTTGTTCGAGTCTATATGTTTTCATCCTCGATGAATAATCCAGTTCCATTGTTTATTCAAATTTTGAAATAAAATTGCTTTGAAGAACGATACTGAAATGGCATTGTAGCAGATTCACCGTTGGAAACAAAGCATCAGAGTTGCTATTTCAAAATACCTAGCTTTTACTGCTGTCATTAGGAACAAATACTCCTGGGGTTTTCTTGAAAGATTTCACTTCTCCCATCATCTTTTAGCTGGAAAGAAATTTCTAGCCTCAGATTTAATGGTCCTATCGCAATTCTAAGCACAGAACTCTCAATTCAGCATTGCTAGGTTATTTCGATCTAATCATCTTGAGTTCGAAAACTCAATGTCTTATCTTTGTCTTGGTTTATAAAAATATTAATTTCAAAATTGTAAGTACATAGATGAACTTTTAAATGAAAAGCTATTAAAACATTTCTGTACATAATCCTAAAACAATAGTGATGTCACAAATGTTTCAACTTTCCATAAACATGCTCACTTTTTAGCTTCAATGGAACAGTTCCATCTGAGAGCATCTTGCTATTTCAAGTTCCATCTTCAACGAACATTTAACTGGTATGTACCAGCATGTATTAGGTTTTAGGTTGAAAAGTGTCTCATCGGCTTCTTTGGAAGATAATCCGATAAACTCATTTAAAAGTCCTTCGAAAACAATATTTCTTTCGAGGTAAGATTTATGGTCCATCCTTCCCGAAAAGCTCCCTGAATTTAAACCTCATGTTTAAGAACAAAGTCGAAAGAATCCATTAACTCTCCGGAAATGCAATTCTGAAGAAATAAAGAGCAAACCGTTTCGTTCGGCTAGTAATTTGAGAATTCTTGGCATTCACAGTTCCTCTCGACTTTGGCAGGGACTTTTCGAGAGTGTAGATTTCTTTGGTTAACGAATAGAACAACAGCGAAAAGGATGGAGAAAAACGCAACAAAGAATAAATAAATAAATGAACAAAAAAAAAAAAAAAGGATAAAAAACGCAATGTAATTGCTCGTTCCCTTTAACCTAATCTCAAGAAGAGAACTCAGAGAACATTTCTGCCACCCGGTACTCGTAGATCGATTGATTTCGTAACACTTCCTACTCTCTGAGAATAAAGGCCGGCCCAAAGAGTGTAGGCAACAATGATAAAAAATAAAGTAGACAAACAAAAAACAACCGTAACAATGATTTTGTCTTCCCATTCGAGACGAATTTTCGTTATAGACTTCAGGAACCAATGAAAGACTGCGAACAAGAGAAATAAGAAAGGAATCAGAAAGAAAGAAAAAAGAAAGTATAGAAAAGAAAGAATGAGTAAGGGAAAAAAAACTTAACAACGTGCGTTGACTAATGCGAAAGAAAGATAAATAAAGAATGACATTCCTTTCCACGATCATTTCCTTGATTTCCCTTCAGGGAAATATTCGTTTCGAATGTTCAACGAAAAGAAATACTAGAGTTTTTAAGACCGGGAACGTTAATTAAATAAATTGGAGACAATCACAATTGCCACATTTCTTAAAGTGCCTTTATTTGATGGGCTTGAAAGTTTTTGAGCGAGGTAAGGAGTGAAAAAAGTTTTATAGCTCTTTTATTTCTCGGGGAAATTTTGGAACAACATTCAGGGAATAGGAGAAAGAATTTTGTTTCTTTCTATAAATGTATTTTTCTAAGTGACTATTAGAATAAATAATTTTTGTGAAAAAAAAAATAAAATCCCTTCACACAAAAATCTTGTCAATTTACTTTGGTATCATTCGATTTACGACAGTATCAGAACAGTTTAGCAATGATATTATTGTTTATATTTTAATATTCAATTTTAGTTTTCTTTGTAGATGTTTCAAGAGATAACTGATTTTGTTTATAAAAGGAATGTATTTATGTGTTAACAACAAAACTTAAAAACTATACACTTAGAAATTTGTATTTTTACAAACATTTACTAAATATCCATATCAAATTAATTTTAAAAAAAAACCATTTAATAATTATTTTGTAATTAGGTAGAACCTTATTATTTTTTATTGTCATTTGATATTTACGCCACAAGATGGCGCCAGATAAAAATTGATTGATGCCATTAAGTCATTTAAAAAAAGAAAATTACAATTTTAGTCGTTAATTTTTCAAACATTTCCTATTATATTCTTAAAAATAATCAACAGATCAGGAAAAATAAGTTCAGAAAAAATATTGGGACTCATGCATGAGAATGATTGCTGTATTCCACCAGTTTATATTATTTAAGAAGAAATATTTAAATTTTCAAATTTTTATGCATTGATAAATCTTTCTTAATAACATATATAAGCGAAATAAAATTAGAGATGTTTCTGAATATGAAAATCTTTCGCGCAGCATATATGTGTACATAGTTCAACGCCTCTAGTATTATGTTTGTAGGTATTTTCGTCGTTTCTCATAAAATAGGTTTTTAAGTCCTGACACGATTGAAACTTTAATCTTGCTTAGCTCCTTTTAAAAACCCAATCCCTCGCGCAAAAAAAAAAAAAAAAAACCTTAACGCAGCATCTGGACTGATTGACATTCCTTAAGACGTTCTGAATTGCACATTGTTGAGAATTTCAACGTATTTTAAGTAGTATGCGAAGGTACTAAATCTTGATAACAAGAAAACCCCACCGCCACTTTTATATGTCTCGAAAAAAAATCATCTTTCGATTTAATATTTCCATTTGCAAAAACATCCATCTAGTCTACGATATTTTTGGATGGACTTTCGAAGTTGAAGGAATTAAGTGTTGTCTACTTTAATGTCTTCTTAAGTATTACACTTTAGATTTTTGACTTGTATCTGAAAGAAATATCATCATTTGTCCCTTCATTTTGTTATTTGTCTCTTCAAAGAAGCTTGTAAAGAGGGCTATGAAACTTGTCTCCTCCCTTGCATATCTTTATAATGCTATACATCTTAATAAATATATGCAAAGAGAGACAAGACAATAATTCATGAATTTTTTATTTAAGGTGCGTTTTATTTAAAAGTTAATGTTATGTTCACCTACAATTAAGAAATAACCTGGATAGAGGATTAATGTTACAGAACATCTTATGGATGTTCTACATCAATCATAGGTTTATCAGATTGCCTCTACGATCTCTTAGTTCACAATTCCATCTTTTTCTAAATTCAATCTTTGATTTTTTCTAAATCCTTCAGATATGATTAAAAAATGATGAAATTTCTTCCTTTAAGAGACTTTGATTTACTCCATTTATCCATTGAAGTTCTAAAAAAGAGCTTGAACTTGATAAATTAAATTTTTATTAAATTTCTTTAAGGGCATGACTTTGATTGAAATGAAACTCGCTAATACTCTTAGTTAGAATAATTATCTCCAATCTCTTTAAAAAAAAAAACATTCCGGCTAATAAAACCATGGTCCTTAGCATTCTTTTCGGCTTTGCCTATTGGGTTCCAACAGCCCCTCTCCAACAGTTCTGTTCATCTCAAAAATCCCAAACACTAAGCTCATGATTTTTTAGCTCTTGCATATATACAGAATTTTAAAATTTTAGCAGATTTATCCGCTATTTTAAATCTGTACTATCATTTTATCCTAATAAAGAAAAACGAGCTCCAAATGATAATAATATTATTTTCATTATTACTAATATTAGAACAAATCGCCCAAAACTTCTGTGAAGACATCTCTTTTCACTCAATGAAATTGATGATCATAAACATATTTTTGGAACACTCTATCGGATAATTTACGTAAAGGCAACATCTAAAACCTAGTTTAACTTTATTCTAAACATCACTGATCAGCTCAGGTTTAAAGCTGATGCCCATTTCAGACTCCTGACTGGCCATGATTGTATGGTCAATCAACTTTTTCAAATGAGAATATTTGCAAGCCCAAAATGCGTGCTCTGCAGTCTTGGAGAGGACATGGATTCATCTCGCCTTCCTGTCTGCCCTGCACTTGTTTCCTCTACTGTGCATGGTCGTCAATGGGAGGCTAGGGCTTAGTGGCTAAACATGTCACTACGTGATTTACTTCAAATATCGTTGTTGTTTTCATGTTCCTAGTGTTCTTTTTATTTTATTGCTTATTGTAGAATGCCATTGGAAATAAAAAAAAAAAAAAATATTAGAAAAAATTATTTATGAAATGCTAACCAAATAAATATGCCTTAATTACAAAAAAAAAAAAAACGTAATAATTGTTAAAAATACTAGCAAATTTTTTAATTGTTGTTTATTTATTCTAGACTTTTATTACACTTAATATAGTAAATTCAAAATCTTACTTTAATCAGTACTGAAATAATCTGTCAATCATACTCTTTCGAAATTGAATTATTTCTGCATTAATAGAGAATAATTTTCACAAAGCATGAAATGTGTTTGTTTCCAACAGAAAAAAAAAAAGAAAAATGGAAATAAATTATAATAAAGTTAATATAATTAGGCCTACAATTATATATCAATTTAAAATTAACTTTTTTTATAAAGTATTACTTTGCCAAGACAAAACTTCTAGACTTAAATGGAAAAAATGAGTTTATTCCCTATAAATTCATTTGCAATCGCATTTATGAATAAAAAAGAAATGGAATGTATTAACTGCAAACAAAAAGTTACATGTATTACAAATACATTCTTTACTAATTAAATAATTAAATTTAATTCATAAAGAATTAATATAAACATTAATCAACCGTAGCATAAGTGAAATATGACAATACAATACTTTAACAATTAGTGTTATTTTTTATTGAGAATTAGGCATCTTTACTTTTCAGGATTATTCAATATCGACAAAAAAGAAAAACCAAGAAAATTATCTCTCGAAAATAGTTAGTTTCCGCATAAAAATAGGAGCATTCCGTTTGTTTTAAGGATCCCATTTGTTCTGACGCATTTAAGGAGAATGTATTTTTCGCATAAAAAGAATAAAATAAAGGAACGAGTTTTTATACAAACAATAAGAAAAACCGTTCTGTAAATTTTCGTTGAATTCCATTTTCCTATTATGAAGGCCCTTTTTTTAAATAAAATTATTTTTCATCTTCTTCACTATTGTTGTTTCTCGAAACTATTAAAAACTGGAAAGAAGAAGTTCTTTCTAATTATACTTTCTTGTAATTTCATTAAATAAGCAACTGAACATTGTTTTGTTTCTAAAAATTTTTTTATGTGTATGCACTGCTGAAAAAGGGCGCATTTTATTTTCAAAAAGTTTTAGTCTGAAACTTTTTTTTAAGAATGACTGATTAAGCTAATTAATGTGCGGCAGTGTGCTACAGAAAACCCTCTCCATGAAGAGAAAAATGAAGTGATATTTTATTTATTTAATAATTTTCTTTTCAGTTATATTATGTGAAGTTGCAGAAACTCGTTTTCGTTACTAATGAGCACAGTTTTGACTACCAGTAAAATTGTTCACTTGCTGAAGTAGATGGAAAAAAATTGCATCTTGGTTTGGATATTTTTCTCATGAGACTAAGAAAAACGAATCTATGTAATTATAATTGCTCATCAAAAAAGAAATAACTTTTGGTAATTTATTATACTACGTAATTTGATATTTAAGGTTTTTTTTTTAAATTTTACACGAAATAATAATAAGTAGCATTTTATATGTCATATTGCTTTTAATGAATTTTCCATATAGTTTTTTTTTTTTTTCACTTTTCTATGTATATAAATAATTTGTTTATACTTTAAAAAAATTTAATTTAAAAAACTTAATTCAACTTAATTTATAATTTACACATTTGTAAAAATTTAATAAGTAATATTACTTTAATATTTTTTAATAATAGTCATTCCTATTCACCTAAGACTATGAGTTGTAGAAAGTTTTGCTTTTGCTGCGTCAGTTATGCTTTGTCTATATGGTATTGTAGAAAACACCAGAACTCCAAATATATATTCAGCTTAGATTTTGGAATTACGATTTTCAGACTAATCGACATTATTATGCCTATAATTACGTATCTGATTAAAATCAACTTTCTTTTTTCTTGCATTACTTTGCCGTGACAAACCCTTTAGAATAAAATGGAAAAAATGAATGTATTCTGTATAAATTCATATGTTTTTGTATTTATGAATAAAAAAAAATGTATTACCTGAAAATAAAGTTACATGGATTACAAATAATTTGCTTTACTAATTAAATTTAAAAGCTTATCAACTGTACCATAAGTTTAATATTACAATACAAAACTTTAACAATTACTGTTATCTTCCATTAAGAATTAGACATCTTTATTTTTCTGGATCATTTAATATATGCAAAAAAAAAAAGTTACAAGAAAATAAAATCGTCGCTCGAAAATAATTAGTTTCCGCATAAAAATACGAGCATTCCGTTTGTTTTAAGGATCCCATTTGTTCTGACGCATTTAAGGAGAATGTATTTTTCGCATAAAAACAATTGAAATAAAGGAACGAGTTTTTATTCAAACAATAAGAAAACCGTTCTGTAAATTTTCTTGAATTCATTTTCTTATTATGAAAACGATTTTTTTCAATTAAAAATATTTTTCATCTTGTTCACTATTGTTGTTACTCACGAAACTATTTAAAACTGGAAGGCGAAAGAAGTTCTTTCTAATTATACTTTCTTTGTAATTGCATTAAATAAACAACTAAGCATTGTTTTGTTTCTAGAAATTTTTTTGTGTGAACTCTTCAAAAAAGGGGCCCATTTTTATTTTCAAAACTTTTAGTCTGAAACTTTATTAAGAAACTGACGCTGATTAAGCTAATTAATGTGCAGCAGTGTGCTACAGAAAACCCTCTCCATGAAGAGAAAATGACGTGATAGTTTATTTATTTAATAATTTATTTTCATTTATATTATATGAATTTGTAGAAACTCATTTTCGTTACTAATGAGCGCCAGTTTTGACTACCAGTAAAATTGTTCGCTTGCGGAAGTAGATGGGGAAAAAATTGCATCTCCGTTTTGATATTTTCTCATGAGACTAAGAACACGAATCTTTGTAATTATAATTGCTCATCAAAAGAAATAAATTTTTGGTAATTTATTTGATTAAGCAATTGGATATTTAAAGTTTTTTTTTTTATTATTTTTTGCACGGAATAATAATAAGTAGCATTTTATATGACATATCACTTTTATTGTATTTTCCATATATTTTTGCTTTCTGTTTCTATTTGTATGTATATAAATAATTAATCGAATATACCTGACTTATGAACCTTTTATTTTGTTATAAATTTTATAAGTAATATTATATCACTAATTTGAATAATAGTCATCCCTATTCACCTAAAGACTGTGGGTTGTTAAAAGTGTTGTTTTGTTCCAGTGTTTTTGATATGGTATTATAGAAAATATCAGGAACTCCAACTAGATATTTGGCTTCAAGTTTGAACACTCTATAATACATATTAATCTATCAATTTTCGAAATAAATTCTGGAAAATTCGGAATATTCTGTTAAATCATGCTGAATCTACTAATTTTATAACAATGTGTTTATTAGGTCTCAGTGAACATTTTTATGACTACCTAGAACTCTAATTTATGTGCTATAGAAACTGAATCTTCTATACTATTTTATAACCATGGTCTTCTAGACCCTTTTTTAACCCAATAGGCTTTTAGACCATTTTGTAATAATAACAAGTAGCAATTTATGACGAATATTACTTTTAATGAATTTTTCATACATATTTGTTTTTAAATTTTATTTCTATGTTGTTAAATAATTAATAGAATATAGACTATATAATTACTCGTTTATACTGATAAACATTTTATAAATAATATTAGTTAGATACTTAGGATTGCAATTATTCAATATTCAACTAAGACTTTGATTTGTAAAAGTGTTGCTTTTCTACCCTTCTTCTGTTATGTTATTGTAGAAAACACCAGGAACTCCAAATAAATATTCGGCTTCGATTATGGACTTCGATGTTCAGACTAAGCGACATAATTATGCCTACAATTATATATCTGATTAAATCTACTTTCTTTTTCTTGTATAACAAAATAAATTTAAATGGAAAAAAATGAGTTTATTCTCTATAAATTCATATGCATTCGCATTTATGAATAAAAGAAATGTATTATCTGCAAATCAAGCTACATGAATTGTAACGAATTTGTTTACTAACTAAATTTAATACTTATCAACTGTACCATAAGTGAAATATATCAATACAGTACTTTAACAATTATTGTTATTTTCGATTTTTCTATTAGCCTACACTCTCCATATATATATATCTTATTCAAATTTTCAATCTTTAATAAAATACTTTTTATTCATCCACTCGAGTTCAAATGCATTTCTTTTAACATGCAATGAATGACACTTGATGTTAATATAGTTTTTTTCAAATAATAATTCAGTAATAAAATTAAATTAATTTATTTTAGTTTTTTTAGATTTAAGTTGCATATATCTACAGATAGATGGCACCAGATAAACTTAAAAAAAAGGAATGAAAATTATTTACAAAGAACTTTCTGCAGTATAGTGAAAAAAGTAGGAATTGACTTAAAAAATTATTTTTATTGCTTGTTCTTGTATTTCTTTGAAACGACAAGCCTTCTAGATTTAAATGGAAAAAAAATTAGTTTATTCTCTATGAATTCATATTCATTCGCATTTATAAATAAAAATAATGTACTCGTATTATCTGCAAATAAAGTTTCAATTAATTTGATTACTAATGGATTACAATTAATTTGATTACTAATGAAATTTAATGCTTACCAACTGTACCATAAGTGAAATATGACAATGCAATACTTTAATAATTATTGTTATTTTTCATTGATAATTAGACATCTTTACTTTTCTTTATTATTTAATATAGACAAAAAAAAAAAAAAAAAAAAATCCTCGTTCTAAAATAATTAGTTTCCGCAAAAAAATACGAGCATTCCGTTTGTTTTAAGGATCCCATTTGTTCTGACGCATTTAAGGAGAATGTATCTTTAGCATAAAAACAATTAAAATAAAGGAACGAGTTTTTATACAAACAATAAGAAAACCGTTCTGAAAATTTTCTTGAATTCCATTTTCCTATTATGAAAACCTTTTTTTAAATAAAAATATTTTTCAACTTGTTCACTATTGATGTTACTCATGAAACTATTAAGAACTGGAAAGAAAAGAAGTTCTTTCTAATTATACTTTCTTGTAATTTCATTAAATAAGCAACTGAGCATTGTTTTGTTTCCAGAATTTTTTTTTGTGTATGCACTCCCTGAAAAAAAGGCGCATTTTATTTTCAAAAGTTTTAGTCTGAGACTTTATTAAGAAACTGACGCTGATTAAGCTAATTAATGTGCGACAGTGTGCTACAGAAAACCCTCTCCATGAAGAGAAAAATTACCTGACAGTTTATTTATTTAATAATTTTCTTTTCAGTCATATTATCTGAAGTTGCAGAAACTCCTGTTCGTTACTAATGAGCACCTGTTTACTACCAGTATAATTGTTCGCTTGCTGAAGTACATGGAAAACAAAATTTACATCTCGGATTTGATATTTTTCTCCCTAGACTAAGTACACACGAATCTATGTAATTATAATTGCTCATCAAAAAAAAATAACTTTTTGGTTATTTATTAGATTAAGCAATTTGATATTTGAAGTTTTTTTTTTTAAATTTTACACGCAATAATATTAAGTAGCATTTTATATGCCACATTATTTTAACCAATTTGCCATACATTTTTGTTTTCAGTTTTTATTTGCCTGTATATAACCAGTTAATCGAATATAGTTGGCCTATGAACTATGTATTTTGTTAATGTTTTATAGATAATATTACTTCGATACTGTGAAAGACATTCCCTATTCACCTAAGCCTGTGAGTTTTAGAAAGTATTGCTAGGTTGCCATTTTTCTCATATGGAAGTGTAGAAACACCAGGAAATCCAACTAGGTATTTGGCTTCGATTTTGGACTTTCGATTTTCGGAAAAACATTTTATTAAATCGTGCCAAATCTTTTCTTTTATAAGATTGGGTTTATTAGGTCTGAATGAACACATATATGACTACTTAGAACTTAAATGGTCTCTAGACCATTTTTGCCTAATGTCTTTTAGACAAATTTGTGTAATAATAACCGGTATTTTTTTTTATATTGGCATAGTACCTTTAAACGAATTTTTCCATATATTTTTTGTTTTCAGTTATTAATGACATGTATATAACCAGTTAATCGAATATACCTGGCCTGTGAATTATCTATGAGCGTTATCCAAGGTGTAACTCAAATGATCTGAATCATTGTATATTTACCGCGTCATCACAATTTTAAAAAACTGAAACACCATCAAAATGTGACAGCTGGTGGTTTGTATTCTAGCACCATTCATCTAGGCCCCAACGCAAGAACATTCCACCATATTACTCTAGCATCTCATTCGTGGTAATGACATCACAAGCGTAGACAATTTTGGTGGTTTAGCATCTTTTTCAGTACTGAAACAAGTACTGTTTGTTTGGAACAATAATCCGAAGACTTCTACAATATTCATAAAAAAAAAAAATTTCGACTAATATATTCATGGTCCCCTCCTTAGCATTCTTCGCATCTTTGCCTATGCGGCACTAAAAATCATTTTTATTTCATAAACCCCAAGTACTAAACTCAAGCGACTCTAGTTCTTGCTTATATATAGACTTTTATAATTTTAGCAGATGTTTCACTATTTTAAATCTAAACTATCACTTTCTACTAATAGGGGGCCTGATGGCCGAATGGCTAGCTGGGCTCTCTGGCGTTCGGTAAAACAGGCATCGGCTTCGAGTCCTGGTGGTGCCATTGATATTTGTAGTGGTTCGGAATCCACTTTAAACCGTAGGTCCGGTCCTGATAGGATCGAAGAGCGTTGCGGAGATATTGTTACTTCGCGTCCGTGGCTTACTATCAAGTTACTTGCGCCCCCTGGGTTATGCAAAGTGAGTAACGTCTGTGCAGCGCTTGCCTTGAGGCATCCATGTCTAAGTGTTTGCGAACTGCATTTGAAAGAAAAAAAAAAAAAACTTTCTACTAATAAAGAAAAACGATCTCCAATTAAAATAAAAATCTACTAATAAAATTAAATAATTATTTCAATATTATCAAAAATTAAATAATGAAATGTTAACAAAATTAACATGTTTTGATTACAAAAAAAGCGTATTTAAATGATAAAAATACTAGCAAATTTTAAATTGTTATTTACTTATTCTAGTCTTTTATTACAGCCTAATATAGCAAATTTAAAACATTAATTTTATCAGAATTTAAATGTTAATCAAACCGTTTCGTAATGAAATTATTTTTGCATTAATTAAGGCAGTACGCCTGAAACGTGTTTGTTCCGAAATTACACGAAAATTGGAAATAAATGATAACAAAGTTAATATAATTATGCCTGCAAATATATATATGATTAAAATCAACATTCCTTTTATTGTATTACTTTGCCAAGGCAAACTTTCTAGATTTAAATGGAAAAAAATTAGTTTATTCTCTATAAATTCATATGCATTCGCATTTATGAATAAAAAAGAAATGAAATGTATTATCTTCAAATAAAGTTACATGGAGTATAAGTAATTTGTTTACTAATTAAATTTAATCATTATCAACTGTACCATAAGTGAAATATGACAATACAATACTTTAACAATTAGTGTTTCTTTTTTATTAAGAATTAGACATCTTTACTTTTCTGGATTATTTAATATCGACAAAAAATAAATAACACCAAAGAAAATAAAATCATCGCTCGAAAATAATTAGTTTCCGTATAAAAATACGAGCATTCCGTTTGTTTTTAAGGATCCCATTTGTTCTGGCGCATTTAAGGAGAATGTAATCTTTCGCAGAAAAACAATTCAAATAAAAGGAACGAATCTTTTATACAAACAATAAGAAAACCGTTGTGTAAAATTTCTTGAATTCCATTTTCTATTATGAAAACCTTTTTTTTAAATAAAAATATTTCTTATCTTGTTCACTATTGTTGTTACTCATTAGAAACTATTAAAAAACTGGAAAGAAAAAGAAGTTCTTTCTAATTATACTTTCTTGTAATTTCATTAAATTAGCAACTGAGCATTGTTTTGTATCTAGAAATTTTTTTTGTGTGCACTCTTCAAAAAAAGGGCTCATTTTATTTTCAAAAGTTTTAGTCCGAAACTTTATTAAGAAACTGACGCTGATTAAGCTAATTAATGTGCGGCAGTGTGCTACGAAAACCATCTCCATGAAGAGAAAAATGACGCGATAGTTTATTTATTTAATAATTTTCTTTTCATTTATATTATGTAAAGTTGCAGAAACTCGTTTTCGCTACTAATGAGCGCCAGTTTTGACTACCAGTAAAATTGTTCGCTTGCTGATGTAGATGGCAAAAAAATTGCATCCCCGTTTTGATATTTTTCTCATGAGACTAATAACACGAATCTGTGTAATTATAATTGTTCATCAAAAAAGAAATAACTTTTCGGTAATTTATTAGGTTACGCAATTTGATATTTAAAGTTTTTTTTTTTTTTTAATTTTACAAATAATAATAAATAGCATTTTATATGGCGTATTACTTTTAATGGATTCTCCATACATTTTTTGTTTTTCAGTTTATATATATAATTAATCGAACCTTATGCCTGACCTTTGAATCTTCTATTTTGTTAAACATTTGATAAGTACTACTTTTATCGATACTAGCTATTTTTATTTTCGATTTTCGAAAAAACTTTCATTTAAAGTCGCGCAAAATCTACTTCTTTTATAAGGTTATGTTTATTTGGTATTGATGAACACATGTTTGACTACCTAGGAAATCTAATATTTGTGGTCTAGAACCTGTTAATTTTCTATACCGTTTTTTAAACATGGTCGTCTAGAGCAAATTTTTAATCAATAGTCTTTTAGATCATTTTTGTAATAATAATCATTACATTATCATTTTGTAACAATATCATAATAATAATTAAATAATTGTATTTTATATGGAATATTACTTTTAATAAAATTTCCAAAATTTTTTTTTCCGTTTTTATTTGTTGCACATAATTTATTAATCGAATATGCCAGTCTTACAAACTATCTATTATTTTAAAAATTTTATAAGTAATATTGCTTCGATACTTCCGAAACATTATATTCCCTATTCACCTAAGACTTTGATTTGGAGAAAGTGTTACTTTATTTCCATTTTTCAGATCTGTTATTGTAGAAAGCACCAGAAACTCCAAATAGATATTCGTTTTCGATTTTCAGACTAATCGACTTAATTATGCCTACAATTGTATATCTGATTAAAATTAACTTTATTTTTGGTATTATGTTGCCAAGACAAACCTTCTAGATTTAAACTGAAAAAATGAGTTTATTCTCTAAAATTCATATGCATTCGCGTTTATGAATAAAAAAGAAATGTATTATCTGCAAATTAAGTTACATGGATTAAATAATTTATTTTCTAATTAATTTTAATGTTTATCAACTGCACCATAAGTGAAATATGACAATACAATACTTTAACAATTATTATTATTTTTCATTGAGAATTAAACATCTTTACTTTTCTAGATTATTTAATATCGACAAAAAAAAAAAAAAAACAAGAAAATAAAATCATCGCTCGTAAATAATTAGTTTCCGCATAAAAATACGGGCATTCCGTTTGTTTTAAGGATCCCATTTGTTCTGACGCATTTAAGAAGAATGTATCTTTTCGCATAAAAACAATTAAAATAAAGGAACGAGTTTTACACAAACAATAAAGAAAACTGTTCTGTAAATTTTCTTAAATTCCATTTTTCTATTATGAAGGCCCTTTTTTTTAAATAAATAAAAACGTATTTCATCTTTCCCTATTGTTGCTACTCGCGAAACTATTAAAAACTGGAAAGAAAAAGTTCTTTCTAATTATACTTTCTTGTAATTTCATTAAATAAGCAACTGAGCATTGTTTTGTTTCTAGAAATTTTTTTTTTTTTGTGTGCACTCCTCAAAAAAAGGGCTCATTTTATTTCCAAAAGTTTTAGTCTGAAACTTTTATTAAGAAACTGTCGCTGATTGAGGTAATTAATGTGCGGCAGTGTGCTACAGGAAACCCACTAAATGAAGAGAAAAATGACGTGATAGTTTATTTATTTAATAATTTTTTTTTTTCAGTTATATAATCTGAAGTTGCAGAAACTCGTTTTCGTTACTAATGAGCACAGTTTTGACTACCACTAAATTGCTGAATAAGATGGAAAAAAAAAAAATCGAATCTCCGTTTAATCTCCGTCTTAGTCTCATGACTAAGAACACGAATCTATGTAATTATAATTGCTCATCAAAAAAGAATTAACTTTTTGGTAATTTATTAGACTACGCAATTTGATATTTGGAAGTTTTTCTTTTTATTTTACACACAACAATAATAAGTAGCATTTTATATGGCATAACACTTTTATTGAATTTTCATATATTTTGTTTTTCAGTTTCTATTTGTATGTATATAAATAATTAATCGAATATACCTGACTTATGAACCTTTGTTTTGTTAAAAATTTTATAAGCAATATTATATCTTCCGATACTCTGAATAATAGTCATCCCTATTCACCTAAAGACGGTGGGTGTAGAAAGTGTTGTTTTGCTGCCCTTCTACTGATATGGTATGCAAAACATCAGGAAATCCAACTAGATATTTGGCTTCAAGTGTGAACACTCTATAATAGATATTTGGTCATTCAGTTTTTCGGAATTATTTCGGGAATATTCCGAATGTTCTGTTAAAATCATGCTGAGTCTACTTATTTTATAAGATTGTGTTATTAGGCTTCAATGAATATTTTTTTACCTAGAACTCTAATTTATGCGGTGTAGAACCTGTTAATCTCCTAGACAATTTTATAACCATGGTCTTCTACACCATTTTTTTTTTTTAAACCAATAGGCTTTTAGACCATTTGTAATAATAACAAGTAGCAATTTATAAGGAATATTACTTTTAGTGAATTGTCCATACAAGTTTGTTTTTAATTTTTATTTATATGTAGTTAAATAATTAATCGAATATACTTGACCTATGAACATTATATATTAATAAACATTTTATAAATAATTATAATATTAATAATAATAATTGTTGTAATATTTTTATAAATAACATATATTACTTCGATACTTTGGATTACAATTATTCACTATTCACCTAAGCCTTTAAGTTGCAGAAAATATTGCTTCGCTGCCCTTCTTCTGATATTTTATTGTAGAAAACACTAGGAACTATAAATAGATATTCGGCTTCGATTTTGGAATTACGATTTTCAGACTATTCGACATAATTACGCCTACAATTATGTATCTGATTAAAAGTCAACTTAGCTTTTCTTGCATTACTTTACCGTGGCACATCTTTTAGAATTAAATGGAAAAAAATGAGTTTATTGTCTATAAATTTATATGCATTCGCATTTATGATGAAAAAAAGAAATCTTTTATCTGCAAAATAAAGTTACATGGATTTCAAATAATTTGCTTACTAATTAAATTTAGAGATTATCAACTGTACCATAAGTGAAATATTACAATACAATACTTTAGCAATTAATGTTACCTTCCATTGAGAATTAGACATCTTTATTTTTCTGAATCACTTAATATCTACAAAAAAAAAAAACAAGAAAATAAAATCATTGCTCGAAAATAATTAGTTTCCGCCTAAAAATACGAGCATTCCGTTTGTTTTAAGGATTCCATTTGTTCAGACGCATGTAAGGAGAATGTATCTTTAGCATAAGAACAATTAAAATAAAGGAACGAGTTTTTATTCAAACAATAAGAAAACCGTTCTGTAAATTTTCTTGAATTCCATTTTCTTATTATGAAAAACATTTTTTAAATAAAAAATATTTTTCATCTTATTCACTATTGTTGTTACTCATGAAACTATTAAAAACTGGAAAGCAAAGAAGTTCTTTCTAATTATACTTTCTTGTAATTTCATTAAATAAGCAACTGAGCATTGCTTTGTTTCTAGATTTTTTTTCTGTGCACTTCTGAAAAAGGGCGCATTTTATTTTCAAAAGTTTTAGTCTGAAACTTTTTATTAAGAAACTGACGCTGATTAAGCTAATTAATGTGCGGCAGTGTGCTACAGAAAACCCTCTCCATGAAGAGAAAAAATGACGTGATAGTTTATTTATTTAATAATTTTCTTTTCAGTTATATTATTTGAAGTTGCAGAAACTCGTTTTTGTTACTAATGAGCACAGTTTTGCCTACCAGTAAAATTGTTCGCTTGCTGAAGTAGATGGAAAAAAAAATGCATCTCCATTTGGATATTTTTCTCATGAGGCTAAGAACATGAATCTATGTAATTATAATTGCTCATCAAAAAAAGAAATAACTTTTTGATAATTTATTAGACTACGCAACTTTATTTATATTATTTTTCATTTTACACGAAACAATAATAAGTATCATTTTATATGGCATATTACTTTTAATAAATTTTCCATTTTTTATTTTTTATTTTATGAGTAATATTACTTCGATACTTTGAATAATAGTCATTCCCTATTCACCTAAAACTGTGAGTTGTAGAAAGTGTTGCTTTGATGCCCTTCTTCTGAGATGATATTGTTGACAACACAAAGAAATCTAACCTGTATACCGCTTCGATTTTTCGATTTTCGACGTTTAGCATTACCATTTTGTTAAAGTTATGCTAGATCTACTTCTTTTATAAGATTCTGTTTTTTTGTTAATGAATATATTTATAACTACATAGAACACAAATCTATTATGGTCTAGAACCTGTTAATTTTCTAGACCATTTTATAACCACTCATCTCTTTAGTCATGGTCTTATAAACCATTTTTTTACCCAATTGTATTTTAGACGATTTGGTAATAAGAATCAATAGCACTTTATATGGCATGTTATTTTAATGAATTTTCCATACATTTTTGTTTTCGGTTTTATTTGCATATATATAACCAGTTAATCGAATATATCCAGCCTATAAACTATCTATTTTGTCAAAAATTTTATAAATAATATTATTTCGAAAATAATCATCACCTATTCATCTAAAGACTGTAGAAGGTGTTACTTTTAAGTTAGTAAGTGTTGTACTGCCCTTCTTCTGATATGATATTGTAAAAAACACCTGCAACTCCAAATTGATATTCGGCTTCGATTTTGGACTTCTGATTTTCAGTCTAATCGACATAATTAGGTCTACAATTATATATCTGATTAAAATCAACTTTTTTCTTTTGAATTACTTTGAGAAGAAAAACCTTCTAGATTTAAATGGAAAAAATGCATTTATTCTCTATAAATTCATGTACATTCGCATTTATGAATAAAAATAAATGTATTATCTGCAAAAAAAGTAACATGTTTTACAAATAATTTCTTTACTAATTAAATTTAATGCTTATCAATTGTACCATAAATGAAATATGACAATACGATACTTTAGCAATTAGGGTTATTTTTCATTGAGAATTAGACATCTTTACTTTTCTGGATTATTTAATATCGACAAAAAAGAAAAAAACAACAAAATAAAATCATCAGTCGAAAATAATTAGTTTCCGCACATAAAAATACGAGCATTCCGTTTGTTTTAAGGATCCCGTTTGTTCTGACTCATTTAAGGAGAATGTATCTTTCGCATAAGAACAATTCAAATAAAGGAACGAGTTTTTATACAAACAATAAGAAAACCGTTCTGTAAATTTTCTTGAATTCCATTTTCCTATTATGAAGAATTTTTTTTTTTTTTTAATAAAAATATTTTTCATCTTGCACTATTGTTGTTACTTGAAAACTATTAAAAACTGGAAAGAAAAGAAGTTCTTTCTAATTATACTTTCTTGTAATTTCATTAAATAAGCAACTGAGCATTGTTTTTCTAGTAATTTTTTTCATTTTGCACTTCTGCAAAAGGGCGCATTTTATTTTCAAAAGTTTTAGTCCGAAACTTTATTAAGAAACCGACGCTGATTAAGATAATTAATGTGCGGCAGTGTGCTACAGAAAACCCTCTCATGAAGAGAAAAATGACGTGATATTTTATTTATTTAATAATTTTCTTTTCAGTTATATTATGTGAAGTTGCAGAAATTCGTTTTCGTTACTAATGAGCACAGTTTTGACTACCACTAAAATTGTTAGCTTGCTGAAGCAGATGGAAAAAAATTGCAACTCTGTTTTTGATATTTTTCTCATGAGACTAAGAACACGAATCTATGTAATTATAATTATTATAAAAAAAAAAATAACTTTTTGGTAATTTATTAGATTAAGCAATTTTTGATATTTAAAGTTTTTTTTTTTATTTTACACGCAATAATAAGTAGCATTTTATATGGCGTATTACTTTTAATGGATTCTCCATATATTTTTGTTTTCAGTTTATATATATATATATATATATTCATAGAACCTTATACCTGACCTTTGAACCTTCTATTTTGTTAAACATTTGATTAGTATTACTTTTTATCGATACTAGCTATTTTTATTTTTCGACTTTCAAAATAAACATTCATGTTAAAGTCGGCAAAATCTACTTCTTATATAAGATTATGTTTATTAGATATTAATGAACACATGTTTGACTACCAAGAAGTCTAATATTTGTGGTCTAGAACCTGTTTTTTTAAACATGTCGTTAACCGTTTTTTAAACAAATTTTCCAGACCGTTAATAATAATTAAATAATTGTATTTTATATGGCATATTACTTTTAATTAAATTTCCAAACATTTTTTTTTGTTTTCAGTTTTTATTTGCATGCAAATAATTTATTAATCGAATATGCCAGTCTTACATACTATCTATTATTTTAAACATTTTAAAAGTAATATTACTTCGATACTTTGAATTGCATTTATTACATATTCACCTAAGACTTTGAGTTGTAGAATGTGTTGCTTTATTTCCATTTTCTGATATGTTATTGTAGAAAGCACCAGGAACTCCAAATAGATATTCGTTTTCGATTTTGGACTTCGATTTTCTAGACTAATCGACAAAATAATGCCTACAATTATATATCTGATTAAAATCAACTTTATTTTTCTTGTATTACATTGACAAGACAAACCTTCTAGATTTAAACGAAAAAAAAATGAGTTTATTCTCTATCAACTCATATACTTTCGCATTTATAAATAACAAATAAATGTATTATCTGCAAATAAAGTTACATGGATTGCAAATAATTTGTTTACTAATTAAATTTAATGCTTATCAACTGTACCATAAGTGAAATATGACAATACAATACTTTAACAATTGTGGTTATTTTTCATTACAAAATAAGACATCTTTACTTTTCTGGATTATTTAATATCGACAAAAAAAAAAAAAAAAAAAAAAAGCCAAGAAAATAAAATCATCGCTCGAAAATAATTAGTTTCCGTAAAAAAATACGAGCATTCCGTTTGTTTTTGGATTCCATTTGTTCTGACGCATTTAAGGAGAATGTATCTTTCGCATAAAAATAATTAAATAAAGGAACGAGTTTTTATACAAACAATAAGAAAACAGTTCTGTAAATTTTCTTGAATTCCATTTTCCTATTATGAAAACCATTTTTTTTTTTTTAAATAAAAATATTTTTCATCTTGTTCACTATTGTTGTTACTCATGAAACTATTAAAAACTGGAAAGCAAAAAGTTCTTTCTAATTATACTTTCTTGTAATTTCATTAAATAAGCAACTGAGCATTGCTTTGTTTCTAGAAATTTTTTTTTTTTTTTTGACTGCACTTCTGAAAAAGGGCGCATTTTATTTTCAAAAGTTTCGGTCTGAAACTTTATTAAGAAACTGACGCTGATTAGGCTAATTGATCTGCGGCTACAGTGTGTACTGACTAAACCCTCACCATGAAGAGAAAAAAATGACGTGATAGTTTATTTATTTAATGATTTTCTTTTTTAGTTATGTTATGTGAAGTTGCAGAAACTCGTTTTCGTTACTAATGAGCACCAGTTTTGACTACCAGTAAAATTGTTCGCTTGCTGAAGTAGATGGAAAAAAAAAATTGCATCTTGGTTTTGAAATTTTTCTCATGAGACTAAGAGCACGAATCTATATAATTATAATTGCTCATCAAAAGAAATAACTTTTGGTAATTTATTAGACTACGCAATTTGATATTTGAAGTTTTTTTTTTTAATTTTACACTCAATAATAATAAGTAGCATTTTATATGCATATTACTTTTAATGAATTTTACATATACTTTTCAGAATCCTTTCTATTAGCTCATACTCTCCCTATATATATCTTGTTCAAATTTTCAATTGTTAATAAAATACTTTTTATTCATCCACTCAAGTTCAAATACATTTTTTTTATCTTGTAGTGGATGACACTTGATGTTAATCCAATTTTTCAAAAATTAATTCAGTAATTATATATAATTAGTTAATTTTTGTTTATTTTAGAATTAAGTTGCATATATCTACCAATAGATGGCGCCAGATAAACTTTAAAAAATGAATGAAAAGTATTTACAAATGGCTTTCTGCAATATATTGAAAAAAAGTAGGAATTGACTTTATTTTTTATTTTTTTTTTTTTTTTTCTACATTACATATATGCATTTGCAATTATGAATAAAAAAAAAAAATGTATTATCCGTAAATAAGGTTACAAGAAAATGTTCAGTATGTTTTCTTATTGTTTATCAGCAAATAAAGTTACATGGATTACAAATAATTTCTTCACTAATTAAATTAAATGTTATTATTTTTCATTGAAAATTAGACATCATTACTTTTTCTGGATTATTTAATATCGATAAAAAGAAAACCATGAAAATAAAATTATCGCTCGAAAATAATTAGTTTCCTCATAAAAATGCGAGCATTCCGTTTGTTTTAAGGATCCCATTTGTTCTGACGTCATTTAAGGAGAATGTATCTTTCGCATAAAAACAATTCAAATAAATTAACGAGTTTTTTATACAAACAATAAAGAAAAAACCGTTCTGTAAATTTTCTTAAATTCCATTTTCCTATTATGAAGGCCCTTTTTTAAATAAAATTATTTTCATCTTCTTCACTATTGTTGTTACTCGCGAAACTATTAAAAACTGGAAAGATGAAGAAGTTCTTTCTAATTATACTTTCTTGTAATTTCATTAAATAAGCAACTGATCATTGTTTTGTTTCTAAAAATTTTTTTGTGTGTATGCACTGCTGAAAAAAAGGGCGCATTTTATTTTCAAAAGTTTTAGTCTGAAACTTTATTAAGAAACTGACGCTGATTAAGCTAATTAATGTGCGGCAGTGTGCCACTAAACCCTCTCCATCAAGAGGAAAATGACGTGATAGTTTATTTATTTAATAATTTTCTTTTCAGTTATACTTATGTGAAGTTGCAGAAACTCGTTTTCGTTACTAATGAGCACAGTTTAGACTACCAGTAAAATTGTTCGCTTGCTGAAGTAGATGGGAAAAAAAAATTACAATCCCCGTTTTGATATTTTTCTCAAGAGACTAAGAACACGAATCTATGTAATTATAATTGCTCATCAAGAAATAACTTTTTTGTAATTTATTAGAATACGCAATTTGATATTTGAAGTTTTTTTTTTTATTATTTTACCCGTAATATTAATAAGTAGCATTTTATGTGGCGTATTACTTTTGATGAATTTTCCATTCATTTTTTGTTTTGAGGTTTTATTTGCATGTATATAAACCAGTTAATCAAATATACCTGGCCTATGAACTATATATTTTGTTAATAATGTTAAAAGTAATATTATTTCGCTTTGAGTAACAGTCATTACTTATTCACCTAAGACTGTAATTTGTAGACAGTGATTTTGTATTGCTCTTTTTTTTATATGGAATTCTAGAAAATATCAGGAACTGCCACTAGTTATTTGGCTTCGATTTTGGACTTTCGATACTAGATATTGGACTTTCGATTTTCGTAATACACATTCTGTTATAGTCATGCCAAATCTATTATTTTTTAAGATTGTCTTTATTAGGCCTGAGTGAATATGTGTATGACTACCTAGAATCCAAATTTATGGATTCTAGGTCTAGATGTAGAGCCTATTAATCTTCTAGAGACATTTTATAATCATGGCCTTCTGGATTTTTTAAACCATGATCTTCTAGAACCATTTTGTAATAATAAGAAGCATTTTATATGGCATATTGCTTTTAATGAATTGTCCATACATTTTCGTTTTTAGCTTTTATTTATACGTATATAAATAATTAATCGAATTTACCTGACCTATGAACCTTCTATTTTGTGAAACATTTTGTATGTAATATTACTTCGATATTTTGAATAATAATCACCCCCCTATTAACCTATAGACTGTGGGTTGTAGAAAGTGTTTTTTTGATGCTCTTCTCCTGATATGGTATTATAGAAAACATTCCAACTAGATATTCGGCTTCGATTTTGGACTTTCGATGTTAGATATTTGGACTTTCTTTTTCGGAATAAACATTCTGTTAAAATCATGCCAAATATACTTTTTTATATGATTGTGTTTATTTCGTTTTAATGAACACAATTATGACTACACAGAACTCAAATTTATGTGGTCTAGAACCTGTTAATATTCTAGGCCAATTTATATAATTAGTTAAAAAGTGGCCTTCTTGACCACTTTTTTTAACCCAATGGTCTTTTAGGCCATTTTGTTATATAACAAGAAACATTTTTTATATGTCATATTACTTTTAATGAATTTTCGATACATTTTAATTTTCAGTTTTTTTTGTATGATTAACATATAAAAACTAATCAATCAAATGTACCTGGCCTATGAACCTTATATTTTCTTAAACTTTTATAAGTAATATACTATAAGTATTTTATAAGTATAATACTTTGAATAATAATCATCTACTGTTCACCTAAAGGCAGTGGATTGTAGAATGTGCTGTTTTGCTGTCAACTTTCTGTTATGGTATTCTAGAAAATACCAGGAACTCGAACTAATTATTTGGAATTTCAATAATAAGCATTCTGTTAAAATCATGCCAAACTTACATCTGTTATACGATTGTGTTTATTGACCACATTTATGACCACCTAGAACTCAAATTTTTGTGGTCAAGATCCTGTTAATGTTCTTGACCATTTTATAATAAGCAACACTACTTTGAATTATCATTACGTAGTCAGCTTAGGATGATGGGATGTAGGGAGAGCATTACCTTGGTAGGGAAATTTTAATAGTATTTGTAGCATGTAACGTCGTATCAGAAAATTACATCAAGATATTTGGACTGTCGATGAAAACATTCTGTTAAAATCATATATAATCTGTTTGTTTTACAAGCCAATTACTGTTTGTTTAATCTTAATAAATACGATTTTGATTACTAGTTAATTTTTTCCTTTAAAGTAACAATGAAGAAATTGTAACTTATTTTGACATTTTTCTTGAGAGATGAAAAAATCACAAACCTGTGCAATTGTGAGTGCTTTCTAAAACAATATAATATTTCATAATTTATTTATCTAAAATATTTGCTGTTTTATTATTCAATAACTTGTCTTCAAGCATTATAGTTGTTATTAAGATGTGATATTATATATGGAAGATTATTTTCTGTGCTTTATTAAAATGAACAAAGAGGTCAATAAACTTATTAAATAAATATAATAAAACTAGTTTAAAGGTTAAATGGTGTTATTTATGTAGAGAAGAATCCCTTTATACATAATTTCTCATTTTTACATATCAATATGAAGAAATTCCCAATCAATCCATGAGTTGTAATGAGTGAATGAATCAATCCATGAGTTGTAATGAGTGAATGAATCAATCCATGAGTTGTAATGAGTGAATGAATCAATAGTTGTAATCAATCCATGAGTTATCAATTTGAAATACTTTCAATTTCGCCACCGAATAGCAGAAATTTTAATGCTAAGTACAAACAAGGAGACTTTTTTCTGTATATTTAAATCTGTAATCCAAATCATTTTAAATACCACCAAAATGTTCATTTCATTAAAAAATAGCAAACTATTCACAATGTAAAATAGGGTATGTTAATCTCAGCAACAACATTAAGTGTACTTAAATAAATATCTTAAAATTTGATCTTTTTTTTTTTATGCTAAATATATTTAGAATACATATGAAGCAGCAAAATGAAACATTAATTTTTGTAGATTACCAATTTTAAAAAATTTATATAGATTTTAGATTTACCATAAATCATGTAAACTTTGTGGACTCATGTAAAGTTTGCTACAAAATTTTTTTTTCAACAAAAAATCGCTAAGCTTCTGTAAAATATTTATTTTAAGTTTCTTAATCGCATTGTAAATATATAACGTAATTAATAATCATTCAAAAATTTTACATTATTTTTCTTTTTAATTTTATAACAGGCATTAAATTTCAAACAGAAGGTCAACTTAACAGAATCGTAGGTATTATGAGATTAAACCACTGATAGTGTCATGAATAAGAAAACAATCAGAAATATGCGAATAGTATTTAATATTAAACTATTTTATTAAGAATGATAAGTGAAAATCTAACTTAAAAATGCAAATGCAATTTATGATAGAATTAACTAAAACTTGATATTTAAAAATGCATAAGCTTACATGCCATAAGCAATAACTAAATATATAAAAATCCTGCATGATAAAAATATTCCAAAATTAATATTTGTGAATTTACTATTACAAATACATAAGTAAATATACATTTAGAGAATATTATTAGTTTAAAATATGCAAATGGAACTGAAGTAAATGCAACAGGATTATTCTGTCTGCATTTCCGTTCCATATTTGTTAATTTGTAATTAAAAATAAATTTTTCAAGTACTAGACATTTACTGTATTTAAATTAAGTATTAAAGAAGCTTTTGCTAATAAAACTGGGTATACGCTTGAAAGCCCTGAATCTGAATACGATGAAAACGAAAAACTGCGTAAGTCATGTCTTATTTGTAATAAGTTTTGGAGAGTAAATATGTAATTAAAACATTTTCAGGCTTTTTCTTCTGCAATGTGTTCAATAATTAGGGAGTGGCTAATTAAGAAGACCTTTTTCTGAAAAAGCACTTGAAGATGCATTAAAATTGCAGGAAGTGTGCATCCAAGTTTGTTATTAATTATAAATATGAGCAAATTAAATTTATGCTTAATGAACAAGAGCAGAGAAAATTTTAATTATGGTTCCTTTAACTCCATACTCGAAACAAATTGTTCATTCCAAATTAGCATTTTGGTTTTAAAAAAAGTCATATAGTTAGTGACGAAATTTAATCTGAAAGATCTTAGATAGATATACAGGCAGATCTTCTTAAAAGTAGGTAGTTTAAAAATTGAGATGTAAATAATATTCAAAGTGAAAGGAATATTAATACAACTTAAAAATGAATAGAAGATTATGACTATTATTTGCATTCATGTATAAGTGTTCATCTTTTGAGGGTGAAATTCAGTAAGGAAAACGTAGAAAACTTCCACCACTACATATACATTAATCACTTTCTGCCCTAGTTCCAGCAATCAAAGATCATGAAAGTATCTGAAGCAGCTTAGCGGGAAATAAATGTCCATCTACTGTTTTGAATATGGTTTAGAGAGCGCTAATTAAAATTATTTAAAAAATTTGAAAAATATAATAACTGAAAATACAAAACCAATTTGAACCAAAATTTATATTTATTTAAAAATAATAAAATAAAAAAGTATGAGAAATGTGAACAAATCCAGTTCAGAAAGGAAAATAAGAAAATTGAACACAAATAAATTAGTGCTTAACCAAATAAATCCTTATACTCATGGCATTAGAAGTAATTATTATGGCGTGCTTTACTTTAATTAGTTTTAAAATTAGTTAAATATATCTAATAGCTGTTTTCTAAAACTTGACAAAATAATAATATTAGGCACGGAGAAACATTTATTGATTTCAATTCCCAAAATTACTCTAAAAAAGGAATATTTAATCTTGAATATATTATTTAACATTAATTATTCAACAAATATATTTTGATAGAATTCGCTCCAAGGTTTTCAAAACGATCATAAAGCAATCTGGTTATCTTCATAATGAACAGGTCATAAAGAACATTAAAGAGAATTAAGTGGAGAATTTAAATGCCAAATTTAACTATTTTAATTATAATTTAAAAATATAATTATCTATAATATCTCAATATATACTACTATAATACGTTTTCAGACTGTAAAAAATAAACCCATTTAATGTTTTCCCAACAAATATACTGGTATTTATGAATACATTTTAACATATAAATAAATATATTCATTTCTCTTCCTTGTAAAATATGGCTCCACCTGTACAACGTAAAAATATTTAATTTGGCTATACTTGCTTATAAGTTTCACCGTGTATATGGTTCCAGGATTTAATTAGAAGTTGACTCATTTTATGTATTATTTCTAGAAACTTTGGAGACCTGAAATCGTGTTGACTAGAAATTCTAAAAAAATTATAATATTATGAAGGCAATATTATTCTATTACATGGTGACAATGCTCTTCAAAAAGACAGACGACGCCATATGATTTAACTGGCTTCCTATGATGTTTTGTTAGGTCAATACACTGAGAATCATATGCTTAAAATTGCCAAAATAACCTAAAAAAACATAACCTTGTCATCGGAATGTATCACTATAACAGTGGAATCAGGTAAAAAGTTTCAATCAAAAACGTTCAACAAGACTTTGTCCATACACATAACATATAAAATGCAATTCGTTTGTGCACCTCTTTCATTCTTAAGCAATTTAAAGGATTTGACTACATATCTAGTACATATGTTATATAGTAAAAAGACCACCTGAAATGCTGATTCAAAAATCACCTCCTTTAAAAATGTCAAAAACAGTGGGATGAAGGATTAACCGGCCGACCTGTTAAACAAATTATTAAAAAAGTGTCAACATATTCAGCTGGAAAGAAAAGAGAGAACATTATGTTTCTTACAGGGCATGATCTATTTCCTCCTTACCTGAAAAAATTCCGTATGAGGGACTCAAACTTTTGTTTTTGCGGTGATGTAGATAAACCTCTCCACTATTCTACCTCATATCCTATTACATTATCATGGCATAAGAAGAAACCTTCTGAAGTCAACATTAATATATGGAAGAGTAACATTTTAAAATGTAAAGGATCTCGACTCAAAATTGTCGAAGCATGTTACATTTTATTTGTGAAATCAAACTTTAATTATCCCAGACAAAGTCTAAAATCGTACCTTTGTCCAATGTAACAATTTTTTTCCTTTCTTTAACTTCAGAACATGAAGAAAAAAAAAAATATCCAGAAAATTAAACCTTGAAAAAACTTACCTTTGACTATATATTTAATTAAAATTAAATACTATATTAAATATATCATATTATTTTAATATAAAATACTATACATATATTACACTCATGTCCATAAATTAAGGATACTTTCAGATTACTTAGCTCCAAGTTGCAGTGACATAAAGTGGGTAGAGTATAGCTGGGATCTCGTTGTGTTCTCTGAGAAAGGCTGGACCTGCAGCATATATATCGTTCTAGTATGCAATCTTTTCAGATCAAAATGCCTGGCATGTCTTAATGTGGATATGAAAATACGTCTCGTTTAATGTCGTTTTTACGTTAATGAAAAACTTTAAGTATTTGCAATAATATAATAGTACTTAAAAACCTAAAATTTATAATATTTATTTTATAAAAAATAGTATCGAAAAATGGAAAACGAGGAAAATTTATGTTACATTTTTATTTGTAAAATATTTACCAAACATATTCTGACAGAATTTAAATTAATCAAAAAGGTCCAGGTTTATTTATAAGCCCTTTCTTTTTTAAAAGTACTTTTTACTTTTCAGCAATTTTTTTTTTTTCGTGCTGATTCATACACCATAGTATTTTTACTCTTCTTTTGCTAAACACTCCTATAATTTCTCTGCATTGCATAATTTCTATTAAAAATAATTTTATTTTCCAAAATTGTTGTAAGTTCTTAGATTGAATTATGAAAGCACATCAACCATTGCTATTTTAACATGATGATCAATCTCTGAAATATTGACAAAATGTTTGACAAAAAAGTTTCATTGATGGATGCTTTTATAGGTTCTATGTGGACTAGAATTTTCACCACTTGCTAATGCAGCTTGATAAAAACACCAAATATCTTTCCCAGAAAGACTCTTTTTTATGTTGCTGTTTAGTAACCGTACAACTGTTAGGTAACAACGTTGCTTGCACGGCAGCTTTCAATAAATTTATATCCTTCTTTTTACGAAAAATTTGAATAAAATGAAATGCAATATCTTTTGAATAAAATGCAATAATTCAATATTCCTTGGGCTGTGACACTAGTGAAAGAAATGCTTATCCAAGTTTAAAGAATTATTTACAGTCAGATGCATCTTTAAATTTTTGAAATCTTCAATAAAAACATGAATATCTTACAAAATATTGTATATATACTTTTAGATTTTTAACTCAATGTGCAAAACTGTTATACTTATAACATAAGATAACAAAAAAATTGATAAAATTGAAAAAATTGTCCCCTTCATATTTTATTATAATACATCTTTCTTCAAAAACTATTTTCACTATTTACTATTTATTTGTCAACTATTTTAAATCATATTTTTGTAATCATGGGACTTTTTAATGAGGGAAAAATGCAAAAAATGAATAACTATATAAAAATGGCCATTTAATTAATAATTGATTCCTGTCGTGATATGTGTTTTAATTGGTAGAAATTTTCAAGTATGAAACTAAATAAATATTCATGCAAATTTGTAACATCATTGTATTTTATCATTATCATTTATATCATTTATTGAAAATCGTATATGTCTTTAAAGTACATATTAATTTTTTTTCTTTCAGATATTTCCATTGCTCACGTACTAGAAGTAAACGTTAAGTTTATCATGGAACTTCCATGGCTGGTGGTGCTTTTTCTTCTACAGTTTGTACCAAAAGAAGTTTTATCAGGTACTTTAATCTTAATATTTTTTATACAACTATCTGCAAATTTACTTTAAAAAAAGTTTTTATAACAGGCGACCAAAAAGTTTCATTTCGAGGGCTAAACAATTCTGTTGTGACATGCCAGTCGTGCAAAATAACTTTGACCATTTAGGCAGTCATCCCAATGCTTCATCAGTTGAAATATATCCCTTCGGTAAAATTCCTCTTTCTAGAAGTCCGAAACTGCCTGCTGTACTCCTATGTCTGATAGAAAGCATCAAAGACTGTAAGGCAGGTGCTCTAGTGTCTCACATATTAGTGAGTATAACTTCTGCGTTACGACATTTGCGATATTGGCACGTGCATTATCATGCTGCAGAATGACCCAGTTTCGCAGTTTTCCAGAACGTTTCCCTTTTAATTGCACGTCGTAATCTTCAACGAAGTACCGTTCCCCTAGTCATGGACACACATGGATCCTTGAAATCAATAAATAATGGGCCCTAGTAGTAAAAGAATAGGCTAGGCAGGTATTTCAGCAGATACCTACTCTTGAACTTCTTGAAACGAGGAATCTAATAGGCATATGAGTCGAAGAGGACAACATGATCGACGCTTTTCATTCATATTCCCAGTGGTTGCATCAGCTTTCTTTGCCTTCAACAATGTGCTAAAGGAGCATATTGCCTTCACCATTGAAACACGTCAACAACTACAGGCAAACAGCCCTCCAGCTTAATTTTTGTTCGGAATCCAAAGCTCGCATATTCACTGACTGTAGCATGATTCCTGCCTCCGAATGTCTATCAGGATTTATCTTTAGGTTACAAAAAAAAAAAAACAACATGTTGGTCCTGTTTGGACGCATGAGATACTAATGTCACAATTGTTAATGTTTCAGCCTTTTTCCGAACATTTTGGAAATAAACGAATGACACAATATGTCGATGTTGGTGCTTATAAAACCCATATGGCGATGCGCTAATTTGTATATTCGCTGTCGTCATGCCCATAAAAGGAAATATTTCGATCGCCCCTTATAGTAACATACTTCATTGTATCCACTAATAGGATAATTTTCTCATTTTACAATTATTTTACGATTATATTCAGTATAGTAACAGTATGGTGAACAGCATATGCTTCAGTAATAGCAAGCTAAAATGATTCAAATTTAATTTCTTCTCTTGAAGTGTTTTATAGAAATCATTTCTACAAACGAGTACATCTCTTTGTAATACAATTTTTTAAACCGATATCAGTATGGTAAAAAATTTTTCCAAATTTCCTTCACAAGATACACAAATGTGGAATAAATAAAAGTAAAAATTCTTATGGAAGATCTTGTCTCCTCTGTTAAATGAGTAGTACCGATGCATATCTGATGACATTAAATCTTTAATATTGCAATAATAAATGAATTTTCAGCAATTAATTATAAAATACAATGTATATATATAGCAGAAGCTAATATGGACATTAATAGTAATCCTTTTCGAGTCAATATGAGCCCTCACACAACGGCACGTACATATTCATAATATATCAACGGTTCTCAGTTGAACTAATCTCTACTTGAATGTCTTAATAGACATACTTCAATGTGACATAGAGACCTATGTTGCCTCAGATGCTCTTGATAAGATTTATGCTAGGTGCATATGGACAAATATATTCAAAGTGTTCAGCAGAATTCTGATGCATGCTTGCAATATATTTCTAATATAATTTCGTACAATACTTGCTATCACAAGTATAATCAAATTTAATGTTCCAGTAATATCTTGTATCAGTTGATGCAAAACATTTTAACAAATCATATTCATTTTTAATAGTAAGGTCAACCAATTAATGCAACTTTTAAAGTACTAATTAAGGTTTTCGCTAATGTCTAAGTATTATTAGCAAATTTAAAGTAATAATTGGCTTATCTATTCATTTTTATATTTCTAATAAAGAAGATAAATTCATATAACTTTATAAGCAATTGTTAAGCCTCATATTAATGAAAATCTTTTTGTTGCATGATGAAAAATGTGGAAATTTAAAAAATTATTTTTAATTAAAATTAATTAATATGATACATTTATATACTACTACAAATGTCGACTATATTTTAATATGCAAATCAATTTTAAATAAAATTATATTATTAAATTATTAAAACAATTTAAAATTTTTTTGAATTAATTATTAAATTATTTTTATATACTACTATAAATGTCGACTATATTTTAATATATTAATTTAATTGAAAAAAAAAAAATTATTTATGATTTTTAGGTTATTTTATGAAATTGTATTTATTATTGACTGTTATAGACTAGCAAAACTACTTTCATAATATTCCGTGTAACATATAATAAATATTGGAAATAAATTTTAAACACTTTAATAATATTTTCATTTTATAATTATAAATATCTTTTATTTTTAAATATCATTTGCAAAAAATGTATCAGTAATCAAAATCTGATAAATGTAAGGTTACATCTGTTAAATGTAAGGTTTTTATTTATGTTTTGATCCTAAAAATAACCCTTAAAACATCCTGTCAAATGTAGGGATACATTAACAGCTAAGCTTTGCATGTTATTTTGATCATAAAAATAATCCATAAAACATCCTGTAACATGTAGGTATGCATTAACAATTATACGTTGCATGTTATTTTTTTTGATCCTAAAAATAATCCATAAAACATCCTCTAAGTATATATTCTATTGCTAAATGTTGAATGCATTAATGAATACCTCTTTATATATATATTCCGTGGATATTAAGGATGTTAAAAATTGTCTTCCACTGGACTTACTACTCTGCAGGAAAGACTGAAATCTATTTCAGTTATCGATCACTTCCACAATACGCCGTTACCGAATTTTGAAATTTAGACGCAGCATTCAAAGTAGACGAAAAGTAACAGCACATTTTCATCATTCTGCACATTCAGGAAGCTCTGTGCGGTATTGAATTTGGGTGTCACTCTGTCAAATCGCTTTGCGGGCTGAAATATTAACTTTCCCAAAAAGCGCAATTTCCTTCCTGTGGTGCGTATTGATTTTCGGGGTATCTATTTGCGATTGTACTTTTCCTCGTCAGTTTTTCATTTTAAAGTCGAGAAAGAATGTAAAAATAAGCACAGGTATTCAAAATTTGAATAAATCATGAAAATTTCAACAACAAAATTTTTTATACATAAAACATTATATATTTTCGGTCTTTTTGTGCTATTAAACACTTTTTTTTTTAAAATTTATGGTTAAAATTTGACTTTTATAACGTCTAGGTTTTAGATTTCATTACTATTGTACATTTTTTTTTGCATTTGATAGATGCAGAAAAATTTGCAAGATGCATCTCTCAATTGCAAAATTATTTAAAGGAATACAAATATTAAAGTCAAAATAAAATTATAAATACATAAAAATATAGAAAAATATTTATGATTAAGAATTTTTAAATATTGCTTAACATCTACTTTTAGATTCCTTTGCGATTGTACTTTTACGGTTCAGTTTTGCGTTTCAGAGATACAAAATATATATTAAGCAACACAAATGTAAAAGTAAAAATAAAATTATAAATATATAAAAATGTACACATTTAAGATTAAAAAAACAAATTAAGAATTTTAAATAATGCTTTTATTGAAGCTACTTTTAGATTCCTTTTTGCCATTGTACTTTTTTTTTGCGGTTCAGTTTTGCATTTGGAAATATATATTAAGGAACACAAATGTAAAAATAAAAATAAAATTATAAATTTTTAAAAATATATACATTTAAGATTAAGAAAAGAAAATAAGAATTCTTAAATAATTCCTTTATAAAGCTACTTTCTAAATTAGACTGCGATTGCAGTTTTTTGCCTTTCATTTTCGCACTTCAGAGATGCAAAAAATATTTATTAAGGAACACAAACATAAAAGTAAAAATGAAATTATAAATATATAAAAATATATACACATTATTATAGTAAAAAAGAACTTGGAAGTTTAAATTAGTCACTAAAAATTTCACTTGGGTACCATGTTATGAATGTTTATATTTTAATACAAGATTTAAGCATTAAACTTACGTTATTCAGTAACACAAATAGATTTATGATTAAGAAACTAAATTAAGAATTATTGAATATTGCTTTTATAACATCTACTTTTTAGATTTCATTGCGTTTTAATTTATTTTATTTATTTATTTATTTATTATTTTTTGGTGCTGATTTTTACATTTAAGAGATGCAAAATATGCAAGGTGCATCTCACAAATGCAACAAAATATATATATATATTAAGGAACACAAACATAAAATTAAAATTAAAATTATAAATATATAAAAATATACACCCGCATATAAGATTAAGAAAGCAAATTAACAATTCTTAAATATTAATTTTGTATTATAAGCCTTTCTATCTATATGTAAATAAAGCCCTGCATCTTTTATGTATATAAAATCCTATTCATTTCACTATCTTAAATTTGAATTCTTTTATTAGAATTTCAATAATAATGCGGGCAATTTACAATATATAATACATTAAATTATAAATTTGGTTATGAATAATTTCAAAGTTATTTTAAATCTTAGATATAGGTAGAGAGATTGACTATTTTGAAAATATATTATTGCACAGCAATCATAATAACTAAGAATATTGATTTACTTTTAGCAAATCATTGGCATGTCTAAATTTACCCTACATAAAATCTAAAAAGTAATAAAACAACTAGTTCATTAATATATCCAAAACGTTCTGACTTATTGTTCATCAACCTAAACCTAAAGAAATAAATTTTATCAATAAGTTGACTCCTCCATATTATATTAAATTCACGAGAAACTAAGTTTTTCAAAAAATGTACGCGCAATCACTATCATTTTAAACACCATGACCCAAATGATTTGAGAAGTGCATCAAGTCTCAAAAGAGAATTCATTAGGCATTCAAAACTATTCCCAAACACCAGATATTTCAAAGCGAAAGTGCAGACAGAAAGATTTCCTATGTGCGTATATTGAACTGAAATCACTAAGGCTTCAAAAACAACCAAACAACAACGGACTCTGATTCCTGCAATAATTAGTCCCGCGAGCAGTTCTCTGCAAAAGGGAGTCCTTTGCGATTAGTTCCACCCGATTATTAATTCCATGTGGCATCATTAGGTGATATCAATATTTTGAGGTACAGCTACTCATGAATGAATTCAGCATTGTGCATTATTCAGTACTTCCAGTACCCTGGAACGATGGAACGTTTTATTCGCTACAAGTAGTCTACAGAGACAGATTCCTGAGTTTTCAACCATGTGATGAGATTTGATAAATCCTTTTCCTTTAAAAGTATCATTTTTGTGTTTTGGCTGTCGTTGAAAACTTTTTGGAAAATAGAAGTCATATTTCAGATAGTTAGAGATTATTTAGAGATGGTTTGGAACATTTTAATAATTTAAGTACTTATTCTAGGATTATAATAAAAGAAAGAACCTGTAACTTTTAAATTAATCACTAAAATTTAATTTGAATTACCATGTAGTGATCGTTTATATTTGAATATAAGATTTAAGCATTAACTTTATATTACTCAGTAACAAAAATATATTATTGTATATATTTTATATTATTTATATTTTTTCAGTGCCCAAAATAAGTATTATATTTGTTCCTATTAAAAATAAAAGGAACACTATATTGAATGAATTTACAATTAAATTTTAATCACAAAATATATTTTTTTTGCCAAAGATTAGATAATTCGCACACAATAAATTGAATAAAACTATTTATAAACAGAACAAGAATATAATTCTATGCAAATTAAATAAAATTGTTTGTAAATACAGATAAAAAGTTGAATTTATAATTTATAATTCAACTCTAGCATTTTCTATACATTATGCCAGTAAATTATATTTTAAAATACTTATAGAAATAAGTTTGCTCTTAAAAGCTATACTATAAGACTAAATCTAATGAATTCAATTTTTCTTAGGCTAAATAAATATTTACAGAATTGTTTTAGAATTTCAGAAGAAAAAAAAAACTGCTATTATATGTTGAAAGAAGAAATTTCTTTCATTTTCAAAACAAAACAGCACAATTTTTTTTTTCTACTAGTTTTAATATTTACTTTATTACATGATCTCTAGCAAAAAAATACTTTTAAATATAACAAAAACATTTATTTAATTTAAATTTTTAACATTTCCCATAAAATTGAAAGAATTATAGTTTTTAAAAATCTTCTATTCATATAATTATGTTACGTTGCAAACTTTATGTGTAAATAGATAAAATATGTCTTCTTTTTGGTGTGGTTAAAAAAATTAATACAGTTTTCAAGGATTCTCAAATATTTTTATGATTTTATGTATACAAATCTTAATAATGGATAAAAAAGTCAAATAATGTACAAATATTTATTTGTATGGTCTGTTGGTTTTCCATTTACATGAAAACAATTGAGAATTTTTGTGTATAGAAAAAATAAACTATTAATTTTTATGAATTCTAACAATATTTTAATCCTATTTCTAATGCTAAAATTAAAAATAAATTTACATGTAAACAAAATTTTAAAAGGAATTTAAGCCAAAACTAAAGTAGTTTTTAAAAAGAAGTTTTTAGCGATTACATCAAATTAAAATCTAGTGCATGTATAAGAAGGATTTTTCACCAAGTAAATGCCTAACAAATTTAAGCGATTAACAGGGATTATAATCAATAATTTCCAAAACCTATCCACCACAATTAATTAACTATCTGAAAGTTAAAGCTCAGGATTCAAAAGAGCGAGAGATCACAGTTTTAAGAGGATAACGGTTATTAAAACACCAATATGAAGCCAAAGAAAAAAGTATAATAAAAATGACCCTGCTATAAAAATTATTTTCTCCTTTAAAGGGATTATGTTAATAGGCACTTGGCGTAAACTCGCACGATTAATTTATAATTGGAAGAAATTTCTGAGTATAGAGAGCGGAAATCTAGTTTCTGCTTAACATAACAAACATTAATATGATCCATAAAAGTTAACTAAGGCTAATAATAATAAAAAGTGAATCCCTGTCTGTATCGTTCATTGAACTGTAAACAATTCTTTGGATAATCTTATGCTGTAGAAATAATATGATCCTGATCAATATTGTCTGTTATGATATAAATTATATTTTAAAAGTACTTTACATGTAAAAAAATATAAATAATAATATTTTTTTATCTTCAAAATAAAACTGTTGTTTATCAGAATTTTCTGAAACTTTTGGATAATGATCAATGATGGAGACATTAAATTCAATTCATGATCATGCAAAATGCAAAGGTAGCTATGATTTTTAAAATGTATTTTGCGAGTTCATTATATTATAAATAATTCTTAATTACAAAACGCATTACATTTACTGTGTAATTCGAGACATAACGTAGAAGAAAAAACGATATTTCATTCGAGGAATACTTTTGTGAGAAAACTTTTAAATCAGTGGTTGTACCTAACGCCATCGAAAACCTCCATCAAAAAGAATTATGCGCAGGATTAATCACTTGCTTACAAACTTTGGACTTTCTGAATATGGAATGAATGTAATAGTTTTTTATTTCTTAAATTTCCAAACGGGGAGTTGACTTACATACACACTACATTCACTCATGTGGGATGCTTCATCCTCAATATTTAAGATGGTTTATTCCATATTTGCATGCCGTGAGTTATTCTTGTACCAGTTCTTCCATCAGAGCTGTCCCTGAACGAACCATGCTCAAAAAGGTGGCGATGCAACTGCTCAAGCATATTATTATTTGGCATATGCCTGTTCGGAAAACGTCCTTGATATAGTCGTAGGGCTTTTCTGCCGTTCCCATTAGCAGCACCGTAAATTATGAATCTGCATTTTCATTAATCATAAAATCTCACAACACGACCAAAAATCTAGTTGCAAATACATAATTAGAATAAAATAGAATACGCATCGGAGTTGCCAGCCAAATGAGTTGAAAACCATCATATGACTGGTAGCAGTTAGATTATTGTGTTTGAAGTTTTTAAGAAATTTATTTGAAATTGTTTTGTGCATCAACACGACATTTACGACCATACATTTCTGTACAATATAAGTTTTAGTAAGCTGAATCACCTCTCAAAGTTTGCCCCGTGACCAATTGTCTCGTACTTGTTCAACAATTGTTTTATTAATTGTTACTGAATAAATAATAATGTAGCAAAATTAATTCACTATCTTTGGACTATTCCGGCAAAAAGAAACCTAAAAACCTATTAATGCTTGAAATATAAGTCATTGGTGTTATCAGAGCCTTACTGATAAATTTTAATTGTGCCTTATTGATAAGAATGAATCTGATTACTTTTATTGGTTCTGTCATTGCACTTAGCTTTTCGCAAACTATATTTAGAGCTATAAATATCCGTTTCATTAGAGATATTTTTATCTGAGAGTTTTATCATAGTGATTATAATTTTGGACAAATATACTATATTTAAATTATGTCAAACATATTATATTTGAATATTTGTATAAACCATACTAATATTTACTATTCTATCTGATTGCCCTTAACTATCAGTTATCTGGTTTAATATTACTTATGTCTTATTATCACAGAAGTTACACTCACAACTAATACACAGGAGGGTTCAGGTTTATGTCCGTTAGATGAGTGCATTTCAGCTACCACTTTCAAAAACGATGCGACTCGCTAGATTTTGTCTGCGTAAGTAAGTTTTCAGTTTGCCTGCATGGAAGTTTCCATCGCATTCTCCCTCACCGTATGCAATTAAACCTTCAAGTCCTCTTGGAATCTAATACTTTCACGGTATTCTCTCAACACAACCTCTCAGTTGATTGTTCATGGCTTGTGTATTTTAAGATAGAATAAATACTATTTTTTCAAAAATACAGTGAAATCAAAATTTCACAACTAAATAGTTAAAGCAAAAATTTATGTTCCATGTATATCATAATTTTTTTATTTGTTGTTACTCAACTTAAAATTTTAGCAAATTGTTAGAAATGTAATAAAAGGAAAAAATACCCATTGCATTACTTCGGAAAAAATACATATATAAACGTTGTATTGCTATAAAAAATGTTATAGTCTTTTTTGGGAATTTGAATAATTTAAATAATAATCCCGGCGTTTAAGCCTTTTATCCGGAAAACATAAGGAATCATGTTTTCAGGAAAAGAAATTACAAAAAATACATATTTTTAATTTGAAAAAGAGATCATTACAAAAGGAGATTACAAGAAAATAAAAATACACAACAATCAGACAAGAAATTGTTAGCGTAAGAGCTAAAAAAATCAAAATAGAAAGTAATTACAAAATCAAATTCTTAAAATATAAGAGTTTCATATTAAAATGACAAATGTTGTTTACAGCTATTTGATATTTAAATAAAACGTAAAGTAGAAATACAATTTAGGAGTATTGTTCGTTATCATTTCGTTTTCGCGCTAATTTTAATTCTATAAATGTAATTTAAAGTAATCATATTTTCACAATAAAAGTAATATAAACAGAAAAATAGAAATAAAATTTACGAAATTTTGTTTGTTTTGGTTCTGCTCCCATTTCAATTCAATAAATGTAATTTAAATTAATCCAAATTTTACAATTAACATATAAAATAGTCAATATTATTTTTCAATCTTATCGATAATTTTTTATAGTACTATTAATAGTAACTTCTTATTTTTAAATAATATATATTCATTATATTGATAGAATTTTTTTTTAATAGTCATTTGAAATTTGCCTGACATCAATCTTGCAGTAAACTTTGTACAAATGACACAACTTAGATTTATAATCTAAAAAATAAATAGAATTAAAGTAAATACGATATGATAGAGTATTGTTGTTGTTTCTTATCCCACTTTGTAGAAATCTAGACCAAGCCCACGAACCCGTAAGGACTCATGATTGAAGGAAAAAAGAGGGCAGCTTCTGTCATTATGGAGCAGTAGGTAGAAGTCTATCTTTGCTCCGTGACGTTCTACAGTCATATGAGACTGCTAATACTATTATTACTAATACACCACACCATATCACTGTGTCTAGAGCTGAATTGCCTCTTTACAGTTTGGGAATGATGTGGATGAGAAAAAGTCTGATTGGGCTCTGTGGTGCTCTACGGTCATATGAGACAGGGACTTAATACTTAAATTGGATTCTGAACCACTGCAAACATCTATGGTACCAGGATGTTTGTAGTGGTTCGAAATCACCACCCAAACCTGTTATACCGAGCGCCAGTGCCACTCGGCCATCAGGTCCCAATTCATATGAGATCAGGATCGACTGTTTAAAGTTGATTCCGAACCACTACTCGAAACCTTTGGCACTGAGCTCCAGAGAGCTATAGACACTCTGCCAATTCAGACCCATCGATAGGGTAGATAAATGCACTTAATAATATAAGTTAATTATAGAAACTATAACATTCAATTCATAAATGGGTACATTTTAAAACCAAATGTGAACTGATATATTATAACTACAATTATTTGATGTAACAAACTCAAATTTAGCACAATTGCTGATTTTCAAAATAAAATTACTTAAATTCTTTTAGTATTTACTTAAAAATGTAAATACGATATATAAATTATTATAAAAAGATAAATTATCTTTTTGAAATAATGTTCATCCTTGAAAATTTGTGAAAGATATACCTTTTATGCCATTTTGTCAGACTAAAATTCATCCTTACTCTTAGTTTCTCGTTTACTTTCGAAACATGTACAGCTGGCCTGTTTTAGAAAGACATTCCTTTGTTTATGTAGCCAGTTATGGTCTATTTCAGCAACACTACTGTTTCTGCGCAGTGTGTTTGGTGAAAGGCTTAACTTCCATTTATTCACTGTTTCTACAGTGGATATTGAGAGCGTAAGTCCTAGAGTGAAATGAAGCCTTTTATCTCAATTACGGCAAATATACAAAACACGCGGACAGAGGAATAGCGATGCATTATTTGACGGAGAATTTCTCAGAAAGAATTTCCCATCCCGTTTTCAACAATTTGCTTGTATATAAAACACAATGAAAATTGTAATCTTTATTTTACTTTTTTACAAACATAAAATTCTCAGACTTCAATTGCACTGAACGAAGTTTATAAAATATGTTTTAGTAGAAATTGCATTTAATTTGAATAATATTTGTAAATTATGTAATGAAAAGGATAATGTTTAAATAATTATTTGCAATGGTTAATAATGTTCAACTAAAAGACATTATTCGATAGTATAAATAGTATTATATTAAATATTATAATTAATGTATCATTAAATGTAATAAAACAAGTATGTGATTACTTTAGTTTTTCTCATGTACAATAATTATGTTATTTTATTAAATAAGTGTCTATTTTTATTAGTAGAACAAAAAAAAATTCCAGTTAACAATGATTTATTTTTTTTTGGAAAAAAATGGAAATAAATTCCAATTGATTATAAGATGTATCCTCGTATAATTATAATTAAAGCTGTCATAACTTTGGGTTTCAATAACATTAAAAAAAAAACATATATTCAAAAATTGTTAAAACAAATTAAAATTAGTAACAATTTTTAAATTACAAAATAAATAAAATATACTTCTACTTTTATGATATGCATAAAATACTATTAAATGTTTGAAATAAAATAGGAATAATTTCTAAAGTAAATGCAGTTTTCATATTTCTGGAAAATACCTAAAAATTCATATTTCAAAGTATATCTTAATTACATTTAATAAATCGCAATTCATTTTATGAAAAAAAAAAAAAATTAGTAAACTTTAAATAACAATTTCTTTTTTTCGCAACTTTATTTTCTTATGTGTTCCCCCAATTAAAAAAAAAAAAAACAATGAATAATTATATAATCAATTCCCAATCTCCCTAAAAATATAAATAAAATAAAAATTATTATAAAAAGAAGTTGATATATTATAAAAAATAATCAGACAACAATTTTTATATGCATGATTGTTAGTAAGACTGCACATTTTAAGATGTTCTGTAACAAAACATAATATCTTAAACATCGTTTAACAAGATGTATGGCACCTTACAGTTTACACAACATTAATTAAGCTTGGATATCAGGTAGTTTATAAATCGTTGAATAACTTGGCCCCCATCCTACTTGGTGGCTCTCGAAGTTTGAAAGTGAGGTGTAGTTATCCTCCCAATAACAACCAAACCAACAGCCTAAAATTCCAAACACTCTTTCAAGGATTTGGGTCTGCTGACCCAATTGGTTAATCCTTGCATTGAATATCCTAATTGGTTAATCCATCTACTTAATATTCTAATTGGTTAATCCGTCCAATGAATTTGTAAAAATTCATCAACGTCATGAAGTGCATAGTGCACTGTCGTCTATTACAAAAATCAAAGTCAACTACTTCCCTGAAACGGAAAACATAGGGTACCAAGATCATATTCCTTTGTTTTATAGAAATAACTCTTGCAAGAACATGGGGGTCTGTGCGCCGAACCACAATGATATCTGCACAAATCCATCGAAATTCAGCTGTCGCAGTTGCCCCTTTTCGGAAGAAGGATGACAAGCAGTTGAATTAACGTTCATTCTGATTAATGTACGTCCAGAATAAGTGGTTAAACTTGAATGTAACTCATCAGAGAATAAAATGGGCTTCTACTGATCTCTGGTTCATAGTTACAATGTTGAATGTGCTCTCTGAAAGAAGAGTACCAACAAATGAAGGAACGTTTTGGAAGTAATTATTTATGGAATTCATGTTCTTGTGACCGTGAGAGGATCACAAGAGAATTAGAAACTTTTGAATTACAGTTACGCTTCGCATTAATGAATAAATCTTTATCTTCATCGATTATCGTGGCTTTTAGACGACTTTGTTCAGTATTTTTATAATGATACAGAACTTTGCTTTTTTAAGTTAAGTAAGTTGGACACATGGTTGGTTGGGCACGAAGCTGAAACTAGCATTTCACTATCTTTTACTATATTGGTGCGATACCGTGTTTTTGGTCTCCTCACATTTTACCTTTTCATTTCAAATTTTATGGTTAGTTATTTAACTGTTTTATTTTTGTATTTCACTGAATTTTTCTTAAAATAAACGAAATTTATCGAAATGCCTAACATAAATGAAGGGCGGAACTATCGTATGCACGCTCTAAACCGTGTTCTATTACATGCTCCACAACACGTACGTATACGTTTACATATCAGGCATTAGATATTAACATTTTTGTTTGAAGTCATTAGTTTTATTTACCATTCAGTACTCATCGGGAAAATCAACAAAATAAGTATTATTTTTTTATTGTTGAAGTGTATACGTGTTTTCAGTTTTAATGTAATAAAACTAAATTTGAAATGTAGTTTCTATTGTCAAAATAAATGTAACTTATTTTTTCGCTATATTAATATTAGGATATTGCAATGAGTATTTATGTAACTTTCTTACAAAATAATAATTTGTTTGTCTTTTTTTGCTTTAAACGTATAACATGATACAGATTTTCAAACTAATATTTTTACAAATTAATACATCAATTTTCATAAAGGCTTTAAAATTTTAACTATCAGAAAAGGAAAGGAACAACTTTCGAACATTAATTTCTGTTCGAAACTTTAAAATATTCAAATAACCAACGTATATTTTGTAATTCACACGTTAAATTGAATTTTTACGTAAAAACTTTCACGATAAATTTAAACTTTACGTATAACTTACACGTCAAATTGAAATTTTTACATACGAAACTTACACATTAAATTGAAACTTTACGTACAAAACTCACACGTTAAATGACAGTTTCGAATACAATGCAAAAACATTCCTTACTCCAAACTTTTAGTACCGTGGTTCGCATTTATTATGATTTAGCTCCTAAAACTAACAGGAATACTCTACGCTTTTTTTCGAAAACTCCATCCTTAAATTATAGGCTTAATAACTATAGGCTTCTTCTTCTTCATTGGCGCAATAATCCCATGGTATGCAAGCCCGTCGACCTATTTGGCAGATTTCGAGACCGGAGATGTTTTTTTTACTGTCAGCCCTCACCCAACACTCTACCGTCATATTAAACAGGGACCCTTGGTTTAAATTAGATTCACTACAAACGTCCATGGCACCGCCGGGGACCCGAAACCTGTGACACCGATAGTGAGAGAACTAGTCACTCGCCCATCATGTCCCATTAGGCTTACTTAGATTGTTATATTTCGAATAATTTTATTTTAAATATTAGAAGAGAAAATTTTCTTTTCATTATTAAAATGAATACATACACATGAAAAATATCTAAAAGTAATTTTGTTTCTACATAAATTAATATGACTTGTAATTCTAAAGCAGTGATCAATTTAAAAGGAAAATTTTTAATAAATTGCACCTATAATTAATTGACTATCTAAAAATAAAGAGTTTTTAAAAGTTTATTTTAATATTTATTTTATTACGTAAAAACTAAAATAAAGGTTTTAGTTAACGGTCACTAAAAAATGCTAGACACAATTTAACTGTTTTCACACTTCCGACAAAATATATGTAAACTTTGTATTGCATTTTATGTTAAAATTATACTGACGTAATCTTCTACTAATTGGGCAATTTTGAGATACTACTCAAAAAAGTAGAAAAGAAAAAAAACCCTTGTCACATTACAAATTTAAAGTCATCTTTATTCAGAATAAAATAATAAATATGCAATATTGAAAATAAGTGCTCGTTTTTTTCCTAATTTGATTGTTTTGTCTCTTAATAACCTTGTCGTTTTAAATGCTTGAAGGGTTATCAAAGACGCTCAGTCTAAAATTGGTTATTATATTTTTTTAATGTTCTTTTGTCAATTTTAATTACATGTTATTATTCCATTTATAATCTTTTCAAATTAAATGTTTATAAGATGGAAATATTTGATTAATGATTTTTTTCAATGAGCTTATAGTACTGTAAAAATGTGTACTTGTAAAAAAAATGTATTAATTTTTAATTATTCTTTCACAGATGATCCTGTATAAAATATATATTTGTATTATTGGAAGTCAAAATTATTTTTTTTTAATTCGTCTTACATATTATTAAAAAATGGGAAGTTATTAAAGTAAAAGACGATTAATTGGTTTTAATATGCAATTTTTTTTTTCCAATATTGGCCTATGTCATTTGATTTTACATGTACATTTGGCAGCAACAGTATTAAACAATATGACAAAATATCCAAGATAAGATTTAACGAAAAACAAAAATAATATTAAAATATTCACAGTAGAAAGAAAACCGCGCTTGAAAGTAAAAAAAAAAAAAAAAAAATTCATTTAACTTTTCTTTCATATTTTAAATAGTGAGTAATCTTCCATCACGATTGGTTTCTCAATATAAGAAGGAATAAACGATTTAAAAATAATCCTATTTTTATTTAAAAATTGCCAAACGAGTATCCATTTTTTATTTCCTTCCAAATAAAAATACATTTGTATGTATTCATGTGAAGAGTGTATACATGTCTTCTAGGATTTCGTATGGAATCTTCTATATTTATTTATTTTTGATATTATTTTTTAGAACTACAGATGTATTTAAATTGATTTACAATGATTATGACAGTAGAATAAATATAATAAATAAATAATAACTAAAACATTATTTTTGTACTTTTTCCAAAATGTTCGTCAGAAAAAGATGATCTGAGTGAAGCTGCACAAAAAGACTAAAAGAGGTACAATAAAGTATACCCATTTTTAACAAACAATGATACAACATTAATAAGCCAGGTTTTTACTGACACATTAATGTTGTAAATTTAAGGTAGAAGGAATATTTCATTCAGAGCAAGTCATTAATTATGGATAAAAAATGGTGTATGTGTGTGGGGGTGAAAGGGTGATAGCATTAATCTAAATCTTTCAGTTTTCAACACAGTAGCATAATCTACAAAACTGATGCACTAAGACAAAACAATGCAGATATATCGCATAATAATAAACTAATGCATATATAATAATCGCAATAGATTCAAAAATAGAATGAATGGTTGACATTACTGATTACAATCCTGTACTTCACATGGTGAAATTTAATTACAAATGTTAATATTTAATATGGTTGATGTGTTAGTTAGAATCCTAATTATATAAAATATCTGCTAGGAAAAGAATCTACAAAATATTTGAAGAATTCAAAATTTACACACCTTTTTCCCTAAAAGAGCTATTTTTGTGTTTAAATTCTATTTTTTAAATGGAGTTTTTAAATATTATTTTTTATAATCAAAATTTTATTTAATCAGAATTTTCCTAAATAAATTGACTGTTGATAAACTTTGAAAATATACGCAAAAAATTAATAAATGAATCGTTCATAATAGAAAATATTTTAATTTAAAATTATAATATATATAGAATTCCTCTAATTATAAATTAACTTTTTATCTCTGTTAAAAGATAAGTAGCAAAAGTAAATCATTATATGTTATGTTAATTAATAAAAGTTTCAAAAAAACATTTCAAGTTAATTTTTCCTAAAAATAATTTATTTAAATACTGACAGGGAAAAAAAGAACTTTTAATTTCCTTGAATTAAAGAGAAACATTAAAATTTATCTTTAATGGTATAAAAACATCTTTAACTTCTATTTTAAACTTCTTAATTAAAAGAAGGAATATAGAATTTAACAATAATGATTTTTTTTTTTATTAAAATACCAATCAGTTGTACAATTTATTTTTACATTTTTCCCATTAAAAAATGATTTTTTAATATTCATGTGAAAAATTCCATGGAATCTGCGGATTATTTTGAAATCTATTTTTTAAAACTAATTTCAAATGATTAAAAACCTTATGAATAAAATAGTTATTTAAATAATTGTAAATGGCTAATCATAAGAGTTAAAATAAAGCTGTTGTGCAACAATTTATTTAACATGCAACAAATAAAATATGTTGTATTTCAATTTTATTAATATTTAAAACGGTAATAAGAGTCATTTAAAATTTTATTCCAGTAATTTGTTTCCCTATATTTTTAGAGTTTTTCGAAACATTACTTTGTTTTCTTATTTACCGAAACATTTTAATGTCTATATAGCTAATGCTAGTTTTAATGTTATTTACTAAATTTAAGGCACCTTAGCAATAAATGCATATTTTATTGTTTTAGAGTTATACAAAAAAAAAATAATACAATTTAAGAAGTGTAAATAATTTAAGAAAAGCACATAAGTACAAGCAATGCAAAATACAAAAATGCATTTATTGTTGAGCATAAAAATATAATTAAATTTTCTTTTGTGTATATTCATTGACTTCGTAATATTTTTATCAGATTTAAATCTATTATGTAGTTGATATAAATGCAATTCTAAAATTAAAACAAATATTAAAAACATTGTTAATATTTTAAAGATAATATATATATATTTTATTTCATGATGAACTTAATTTCCTTGTTTTAAAATTTCAATGGTATAGATAACAAATATAAAATAAAATTTTAAAGAGTACAATTTATAAAATCAAGAGTACTATAGAAATTAAAAATATTCTGACGTATTTTATTCCAATAATTCATACTATACAATATTAATTGCAATTTAATGTAATTAAAAAATTACACACATAAAAGTTTAATAATCAGAGACACAAAGAAATAAAATTTCACTAGCACTGAAATTATAAAAAATAATAATAATAAAAACACAAATCTTTATCATTTTAATTTCTTAAATTTAAATAAAGCCATGTATTTCTCATCAATTATTTTTAGATCCATATAAATTTATTGATTTTTAAAGAATGTACAAATGTTTTTGAATATTTAAATAGTTTTTCGTATGACTTGTTTTGTTAGTATTGTGTTTCCTAGGTATCCACGAAATATTTTCTAAATTGAACACATTTATTATTTCTTAAATACAATCGTTTGTTTGCATTTTTCGAATTTTTTAAAATCCATATATATCGCAAGCGACGTTTTATGGTATTTCTGTGTATTGAATGACGTTTAAAAATATTACATTATATATTCCAATGCTATAAAAAAAAAAAAGCATTCAAAGCAATAATTTCCAGAAATTATTTCAGAAACCTTATTTATGCGACAATCTAGATAAGATTGATTTTAGAAATCTAACTAATACTCAAACACAATGCACTAATAAAAGTAAGATTAATAACTGATTTAAAAACAATCAACATTTAAATTAAATAAATAATTCTTACAAATCATAAAAATTAAAAGAAATCAGGAATTACGATAGTAATTATAACGACATGTGTGATTTGTTTTTAAAAGCAAACCGTTTGGTGAAACTTCTCTTTGTTTTGTTAAATACGACAGGAATGGGTGTTAATTCCCCTAAAAGTCCTGCCCGGCAATGAACATATTTCTCTGAAAGTATGTATACCTATTTGTGGGTAAACATGGCATGGTGAAATAAGATTTAATAAGTTGAACGCAAACTCCATCTAAGTAAAAAAAAGAAATTTTTATTATATATCTGAATTTAAATGAGAAATATAATACACCATCGAACTCAAATAAGAGTCAAAAAGACACATAGTGTTCTTTTTTACTACAAAAAGTAAAATAAGTAAGTAGAATTAAAAAATTTACACATTTTTGTTTCCTTGTTGATGAACTTTCGTTGTAAACTACATCTATAAGTAAATGTAAAAAAAAAAAAAAAAAGAAAAGAATTGTTAAGCAAAAATAGATAATATAATACCATAAGTTATTCTCAGTAAAGATTGGATCATTACAAAATTGCTTAAAATAAAAAAAAAAAAAAACATGTGTTTCGAATTTATTCATCATGATGTAGTGTGCATATTATACAAATTATTATTTGTTATATGTCAAAAACAACGAAAAACTTTTAAAGGCTTCATAAATACATAAAAATACATAACTTAATAATAAGATATCCGCAACTAGTTGCGAGTGGGAATTGCTAGGAAATTGCTCAAAATCAGAAACGCACATGTTCCCTGAATGAAAACAAAAACGATTTCATATCCTGGACAAAATCGCCTCGGCCAGCGCATCGGCAATGACCCGAGGGTATTCAACGATTTTTACCTCGTTTCGAGGCCTGCGTAAATCACCAGCTCGAATGATAACACAAGCACATCCAGAATCTCCCACAAGTACCGAGCAGCACCCGCGCAACCGTAACATTATTGATGTTCTTCCAGCAGTTCCATAGCCAAACATGGGTGCATTATCTGTGTCCTAGTGCCACCATGCCGACCAGAGACATCGTAAAAAGCCCTGGAGGAAGATATCTACTCGCCTCGTGACGAAAATTCTCAACAGCGAATGGAGCTTTTCCTCCTCCTATGTTAAAGAATATTTTACCTTGTTTGGTTCTGGGCCTTCCCTTTTTATGCCAGGATATGTATTAAACCTATTTGTATTCCGCACACGGATTTAATGGCAAAGTGTATTTAGCGTTATAGCTCTCGTCGTCTTCCTTACTTGCTTGCAGCTATCTTCTTTATCTGCCATCGAAGATGCGTTTGCAAATTTAAGTGTGCAGTTGAAAAGCTGTTTGGAGGATATTTTAAGACATACTTTTGGAAGACGTTTTTGATATGTGTTTTCTGAACGCTGATGACGTCGTGGGTATTTAGCTATTAAGGGAAGTTTAAGGTCACCTTTGAGGTTGAGCAGCGGTTGAATTGCTATAGTTTCTCCAGCAAGACTTTAATATCAATTCTTATATTTTATCTTTATGGATATTTTTAAAACATAAAAGTTTGAAAACATTTCGTGTACATTAATAGTTATTTATTGCATCAATACGCTACGATCATATTCGTATATTATTCTTTTAAATTTATGCAACTCATAACTCATTACGAGATAAAATAAGTAACTATAATTAAAAGTTTACATTTTTAAGCATCACGGGTTTATGAATTTGTTTTTGTAAAATTACACAAGTAAATGAATAAAAAAAGAAAATATTTGTTAAGTAAAAATATATAATATAATATCATAAGTTATTCTCAGTAAAGATTGGAATCATTACCAAATTGCTTATAAATAAAAAAAAAAATGGGTCTTGAATTTTCTCATCATGATTTAAATGCGATGTAATGCGTATATTATAAAAATTAATGTTGTTATTATGTAAAAACAAAAAAAAAAAAATTTAAATGCTTCATAAATGCATAAAAATACATAAAATAATCTTAAAATATTCTCAGCAAAAGAATAATTTAGGAATTATCACAAAATTGCTTATAAATTAAAAAAAAAAAAAAGTTTTAAATTTTTCTCATCATGATTTAAATAGGATGTATAGTGCGTATATTATAAAAATTAATATTTGCTTACATGTCAAAAACAACGTAACACTTTTAGATGCTTTATAAAAACATAAAAATGCATGGTATAATCATAAGATATCCGCAACTAGTTGCAAGTGCAATCGCTAGGAAATAGCTCAAAATCAGAAACGCACATGTTCCCCAGAATGAAAACAAAACCATTTCATATCCCTGGACAAATCGGCTCGGCCAGCGCATCTTCAATGACCCGAGGGTATTCAACGATTTTTACCTCGTTTCGAGGCCTGCGTAAATCACCAGCTCGAATGATAACACTAGCACATCCAGAATCTCCCACAAGCACCAAAGTAGCACCCACGCAACCGTAACATTATTGATGTTCTTCCAGCAGTTCCATAGCCAAACATGGGTGCATTATCTGTGTCCTAGTGCCACCATGCCGACCAGAGACATCGTAAAAAGCCCTGGAGGAAGATATCTACTCGCCTCGTGACGAAAATTCTCAACAGCGAATGGAGCTTTTCCTCCTTCTATGTTAAAAGAATATTTTACTTTGTTTGGTTCTGGGCCTTCCCTTTTTATGCCAGGATATGTATTAAACCTATTTGTATTCCGCACACGGATTTAATGGCAAAGTGTATTTAGCGTTATAACGCTCGTCGTCTTCCTTACTTTGCTTGGAGCTATCTCTTTATCCGCCATCGAAGATGCGCTTTGCAAATTTAAGTGTGCAATTGAAAAAGCTGTTTCGAGGATATTTTTAAGATATACTCTTTGGAAGACGTTTTTGATATGTGTTTTGGAACGCTGATGACGTCGTGGGTATTTAGCTATTAAGGGAAGTTTAAGGGTCACCTTTTTAGGTTGTGCAACGGTTGAATTGCTATAGTTTCGCTATATTTTCTTTAGCAAGACTTTAATATCAATTCATATATTTTATCTTTATGAACCTTTTTTAAGCATAAAAGTTTGAAAACATTTCGTGTACTTTTATAGTTTTGCAACAATACACTAGAGCATATTCTTATATAATTCTTTTAAATCCATGTAACTCATAAGTCTTTTTTTAAATTCTAATAAAATTGATTAGTTAGCTTATAATATATTTTATTAGTTTTTCATTATTTGTTTTTCAGACTCAGAGATATTTAAAAAGTTATTATATAAATTTATAAATGATCTTTTAAAAGCCTGGAATAATATTAAATTCAGATATTCAACATTTACATATTATGCAATTTTCTGATTCATGTTTTCCTTTCTTTTCTTACTTACTACTGCTGAATATATTACATACAATATATTTAAATAGTATATGTTTGTCATTTTTTTAATTTTTTATATTTATTTTTGCATAAAGAACTAATTGTGCTAACTTAAAATGATTCACATTTCATATAAATTAAAATAGATAAAAATAGTAAATAAATCGATATAGTAATTACCATTATAATTTACTTATTCTTCTTATTTATACCACAGTGTGAATTTATAAAATGCATAAATGAATGCATTTTGTGACAAAAATTACTAAAAATGAGTTTTGAAATGAACCCAAATTTGAAATAATATTACATAAAAATAAATATACGTATAAAATTTTAAAAAATGTGAGTTTAAAACAAAAATATATTCATTATTAAAAGTAAATAAATAATGGTATCTATCATTAATTATGTTAATTGAGAAAATTGGAAATATTTTAAAAACAAAATTAATTAATTATATTTCTATGATAAAATAAATGTGTACACTGTTATCTAGTTATTTGAAAAACTTAATATTTTTCAGTGATTATCTATCTTTCATTTTTTTCAAAACAATTCTACCTCAACAGATAGAACACATAATTATATGCGATAGCAAAAAGTTCAGTTATCCAATAAAAGTCAGTAAGAGGACTAAACAACCCCCTATATATATAAAGCAGGGATTGTACATTTTTATGTATAGCTTGGGGCAGTATATATACGTCAGGGGTAATTTAATTTTAATTTTTAATTTTTAATTATGTGTTTTTGTTACCGTTGCCTCATGGCAACAGTTGCAATGAAAAAAACAAATATCTGTATTAAAAAAGGAATATAAACATTTTAAAATATCTAAAAAGTTGTCCTTAAAATCAATAATAAAATATGTTTGGAAAAAATAACATGTTAGTTTATTTTTATTCTATTGATTTGGTATAACAAAATGAGATGCAAGTTTCTATTGAAAAAATAAATAAAAAAAATTAATAAAAATAGAATATATATTCAGTATATTTAACAAAAAATTCATTTTTAATAGTTAAAAATATTAAAAGGAATATAATTATAATGGTATATAAAATATAATTGTTTTAACTACATTTATAAAAACTTTAAAGCCAGAATGTAATTTATTTTCAGTTCACACAATAATATAATCATTTAATAGAACCTCTTTACATAGCATAAATATATTTTTGTATCATAAGAGCTACTATATGTATCATATTACTGCTATAATAATGAAAGTAACACAATGTATAAAATTGGTCAAATTTTCTTCTCATTGTATGAAACCAATGATAATTCCATGCCAATTACATTTATGAGCACGTATTACAGTATATTTTGTATCTGAATAATTTAATGGACATCACTATTAAATTATATACATAACCATTATATATAACAATTTAGGAAATTAAATTTTAATATTTAATGTATATATATATATATATATTGAATATTCTCAAACATTTACAACATATTGTTCTTTTTTTGTATAAAATACACTTCATTTGAGACATTTAAGAATATTCTGCTGGTTAGCCAAACTAAATATCATCTCGTGCTTAAAAAGTAATTTAATTATTTATAATTTAAAATGTATTGTAGATTTTTAGTATTATAATTTTTAAGGATATAAAAATTTAATTTCTGAGATATTTTGTTATTAACAAAGACCACTCTGTAGAATGTCCAGTTAACTGATAGCATAATAATTTGATAACCATTGATGATATGAATTTCATTCTCATTTGATTTAACAAGATTGAAGCATGAAAGGTCTCATATATTATACAAATAAGAGGAAAAGAAAAATTATTTTCTAGATAACATTATTGATTTGCATTTACTTGTAATATTGTAGAAAACTTGATGATCTCCAACCAAATATTTCATTGTCAGTGTGATAATTTTTGCCATAATACGTACATAATATAATCTGTTTTTAAAACAACAACTGAAATATATACTGAAAAAAAGTTTATATTGACAGAAAAAAAGTTTATACTCCATCAGTGGGGAATAATTTTTCAGTAAAGCTATCCATTATTAACACTACTATTACTACTACACCACAACACATCACTGTGCCTAGAGCTGGGTTGCCCCCTATACAGTTTGGGAATGATGTGGGTGAAATTAATGGACGCAAGATGGTGGCGGAAAAATTTTCATAATTCACTTTTGGAGATACAGAAGCTAAACAATGAGGAAAATTCTTATAAAAACATAACATAATGTCAAAATATTTAAAATTTAAAAACGGATGAAATATGAAATGCGAAAATATATAAATACGTTCGGTAAGTTATTAGAAAAAAATTAAAGCAATATAATACAATAATCCCTACATAGGAGAATATAAAAATCAGAGTGCTGAAGAAAAATTCATCAAATCTATTGTTACAGAAATTAGTAAAAAGAAGAATATCTAATAAATAAATAAACAGTAGAAACCGTTGCTGCAAAATTTTGAACAAAAGGAAATAAAAGGCAGGACATTAGTAATGCTAGCATTTTTTTTTTTTTTTTTTAAGATTCCTTCAATAAAATATTTTTCTACTACTGTGTCCAAATTAGAAGACCAGTTTTCAATTTAAATTTCCCAGGAATATGGTATTTAAATTTTTTTTTGTTTTTTTGGTTACAGGCACTGTCCTTGACATCTGTGAGAAATTTTATGTCAAAATATTCATTAGTGTTTGAGTTACGGTTGGTTTTGTGAGATGCTAAAACTGATTCAGGCGATTTTTGAAATGTCTGAATTAATTGAGCAAGAACTTGCGTGAAATTTTGTTTGCGGAAACGTATATAATGTTGCAGAAGGCATTCGATGAGCATTTCTATAGCAGAAAGAAATGTTTAGAAGTGGTATCAACAATTCAAAGAAAGCAGAGAACGCGTTGAAGACGAAAAGTCATCTGGTCGACCATCAACCTCAACCGACGAAGCTCACGTCCAAAAAAATTAAAGATTTAGTACTTGCAAACCGTCGATTTTCTATTAGAGACCTATGATGTTGGAATTTCAAAATTCCATTTTAAAATATGTTTTAGGCCTCAAACGCCTCAAATCTTGATTGGTAGCGAAAACACTGAATGCGCTAGCTCATACTGCATTGATTCTCCGTAACTTTTCCGCCAAAAATGAAACCCATATCGTTCCACAACCACCGTATTCACCTGTTTTAGCATCGCGCTACTTCTGGCTATTCCCTAAACTCAAAATGAAAATGTCCCCGGGTGGTCAAAAGGACAAGTCCAAATACTAATCAAAAAATACCTCTGTGGTGACAACGTTTTGAGTTGATTGAAGATACATTTCAAAATTGCTCGAATCAGTTTTAGCATCTCACAAAACCAAGCGTAACTCAAGCACTAATGAATATTTTGACGTAATATCTCAAACCAACAACCTAAAAAAAAAAAAAAAAAAAAAAAAAAAAAAAAATCATATGCACAGGAAATTTAAATTGAAAACTGGTCTTACTTTTGGACACATTAATAATTCAACCAGTGTATAAAAATTTTTCTTATTAATACGTGATTTGCCATTTTTATAAAATAAAAACACACAATTATATGTATAATTTTCACGTTAAAAACGGCGAACGTTATGTCAGTACTGGGAATTCTTAAATACCAGGAAGTTTTGATAAACCTAGAATAATTTTCGCGAAGGGACTTCTTACATCAACCAGAAAACTCTCCCGTCTACAGCAATTTGGAAAAGCAGTTTGCTGAGCAGACCGCAAATGCTTTCAATGTTTCGCGATCACAAAGCGTTACTGGCGAAGCAGCTGTAACCTTCACAAAAGACTTTCTGTTGGAAAACTTTTCACACAAAAAAACAGCGTCAAATTACCATAAACAGGAGAAGCTGTGTGTGGTTACTCTCCGGAATGCGAAGAATGTTTCTTTTTAAAAGTTACAACGAGAACCTAGTAGCCCAGACTGGCTAAAGGGTGTTTTAATGGGTGTTTGGAATGAATAAAATACTCCTCTTTGAGTGACGCAATTTTTAACGTGGCTCAAGGATTTTGCTGCTACTATCTCAGTACACAAGAGTTAGTTAAATAATTAAATAGGTGGAACTAATAGTCTTCAAGCGCATGTTAAATAAACGTAGAAAATGCAAAAGGACAAAATTAAGGGTTTTTTTCTTTTGCCATCATTATGGAAGCTTTAAGTAAATGCCCCTTTAATTTGGTATTTAAATAAAGGCTAATGAAAGAATTTAAATACAGTAAGGTCATTTAGTTTTTGGTGCATTTATGAAATGTTTTCTTTATTCATATAACATATATGTCATATTTACGATTAAGAAAGGTATATTCATAATTGTACTTATTTAAGACTGTACAAAGGAAAAAAAAATTAGAAATCGTATTAGAAAATGCCTTATAATATCGAAATAAGCATTAGATATAAATTAATTTCTAAATTAGATATAATTTTAAATGAAGTGAAATAAAAATGCATTTTTTAAATACGCATACACTGTTTTAAAGTTTCAAATTTAAATCGTTTTTTTTTTCTAGTTTAAAATGATTAATATATTGTATACATAAAACAAGCAAAAATATATAAAAACTCCATAATTCAATAGAATGATTAGAATTATTGTATGGTTATATTATAATTTTATGAATAGGATGATTATATTCAATTATCCATCATAAATTGTTGAATATAAAGAACATTGAATTGTTTATTTCACAAACATACCTTTAATAAAATCTTTATAAAATAAAAATTGTTTCAAAATGTATTTCATGTATTACTAGATTTAGATATAAATTAATCTCTAAATTTGTTTTCTTATTAATATGTGATTTGCCATTTTTATTATAAAAACACACTATTAGTTGTGTAATTTTCATGTTAAAAACAGGCGGATGTTATTTCAGTACTGGGAATTCTTAAATAACAGGAAATTTTGATAAAACTAGAATAATTTTCGCTAAGGGACTTCTTATATCAACCAGAAAACTTTCCTGTCTGCAGCAATTTGGAAAGCAGTTTGCTAGCAGACCGCAAATGCTTTCAATGTTTCGCGATCACAAAGCGTTACTGGCGAAGCAGCTGTAACCTTCACAAAAGACTTTCTGTTGGAAAACTTTTCACACAAAAAAAAAAAAAAACAGCGTCAAATTACCATAAACAGGAGAAGCTGTGTGTGGTTACTCTCCGGAATGCGAAGAATGTTTCTTTTTAAAAGTTACAACGTGAACCTAGTAGCCTAGACTGGCTAAAGGGTGTTTTAATGGGTGTTTGGAATGAATAAAATACTCCTTTTTGAGTGACGCAATTTTTAACGTGGCTCAAGGATTTTGTTGCTACTATCTCAGTACACAAGAGTTAGTTAAATAATTAAATAGGTGGAACTAATAGTCTTTAAGCGTATGTTAAATAAACGTAGAAAATGCACAGGACAAAATTAAGGTTTTTCTTTTGCCATCATTATGGAAGCTTTAAGTAAATGCCACTTTAATTTGGTATTTAAATAAAGGCTAATGAAAGAATTTAAGTACAGTAAGGTCATTTAGTTTTTAGTACATTTATGAAATGCTTTCTTTATTCATATAACATATATTTCATATTTATGAATGACAAATTTATTATCATAATTGTACTTACTTAAAAGACGTTACAAAGTAAACAAGTAACAAATCCTATTGGAATATACCTTATAATATCGAAATAAGCATTACATATAAATTAATCTCTATATTAGATATAATGTTAAATGATGTGAAATAAAAATGTATTGCTATTAAACTCACATACATTGATTTAAAGTTTAAAATTTAAATCATTTTTTTTTTCTAATTTAATTTAATTTATTTATTAGTTTCATAAAAAGGTAAATATATTTAACATAATGATATAATAACATATGCAAACATGATATAATGATATAAAAACATATATAAATATATTTAAGTAGAATGATTAGAATTATAAGTATATATTCAATTACCCACTATAAATTGTTGAATATAAATAAAAATGATTATAAAGAATCATTGAATTATTTATTTCACAAATATTCAATTAATGAAACTTCATAAAATAAAATGCTTTCAGATATGGAATTCATATAGTACCAGATTTAGATATAAATTAATCTCTAAATTAGATATAATGTTAAGTGAAGTGAAATAAAAATGTATTGATATTAAACTCCCATACATTGATTTAAACTTTCAAAAATTTAAATCAGTTTTCTCTATTTTAAAATGACTAATTTATTGTATGCATAAAAAGGCAAATATATGTAACAACTGCATAATTAAATAGAAGGATTAGAATTATATTAAATTATCCTCCATAAAGTGTTGAATATAAATAAAAATCATTAAAAAGAAACATTGAATTATTTATTTCACAAACATCCATTTAATAAACTCTTAATAAAATAAAAAGTATTCCGAAATGGATTTCAAATTTAGTTACCTTTCTAAATTAGATGTAATGTTATACGAAGTGAAATAAAAATGTATTGTTATTGAACTCTCACACATTGATTTAGAGTTTCAAAATTTAAAGCATTTTTCTTTAATTTAAAATGACTAATTTATTGTATACATAAAAAACGGCAAATACATTTAACAATTCCATACCTCAATAGATTGATTAGATTTATAAGAATATATTATATTAACAGCCATATGTTGTTGCATATAAATAAAAGTTATCATAAAGAAACATTGAATTATTTATTTCACAAACATTCATTATTAATATCTTCATAAAATAAAGGGCTTTCAGAAATGGATTTCATGTAATACCAGATTTGAAATAAATTAATTTTTAAATTAGATATAATGTTAAGTGAAGTGAAATAAAAAAGTATTGGTATTAAAATCACATACATTGATTTAAAGTTTAAATTTTAAATCAGTTTTTTTTTTCTAATTTAATTTAACTAATTTATTAGATACATGAAAAAGCTCAAATATATTTGACAACTCCATATTTAAGCAAACCGATTAGAATTATAAGAATATATTCAACTATCCGTCATATGTTGCTGGATAAAAATAAATGTAATTATGAAGAAACATTGAATTATTTATTTAATTAACATCCATTTAATAAAATCTTGATAGAATAAAGTGCTGTCAGAAATGGATTTCATATAGTACCAGATTTAGATATAAATTAATCTTTAAATTAAATATATTACATAGTGAAGTGAAATAAAATAGTATTTTATTTAAACCCAAATACATTAATTTAAAATTTTAAAATTTAAATCCGTTATTTCTAATTTAAAATAGACAATTTATTAGTTACATAAAAAAGGCAAACCTATTTAACAACCCCATAATTAAATAGAATGATTAGAATTATATTTAATTATTTGTTATAAATTATTGAATGTAAATAAAAGTGATTATAAAGAAACATTGAATTATTTATTACACAAATATCCATTTAATTAAATCTTTATAAAATAAAGTCCATTCAGCAATGATTTCATATAGTACCAGATTTATATATAAACTAATCTCTAAATTAGATATAATGTTAAGTGAAGTGAAATAAAAACTTAATGCTATTAAACTCATAATTTAAATCAAGTATCAAAATTTAAATCAGTTATAACAAACATTGAATTATTTAACATGAAGCATTGAATTATAAATAAACATTGAGTTATAAATAAACAATGAATTATAAATAAACATTGAATTATTTATTTCACAAATATCCATTTAATAAAAACTTAATAAAATAAAGGAATTTCAGAAATGAATTTCACATAGTATCATATTATAGACCCTAGACCTTATTAATATCTATATATAAGATTATAGACCTAGATTCCATTAACCTTATTAAATCATTTTCATTTGATTTACTTAACTGATATATGCATTTATTTTACGACTGCTAATTGATGAGAATGTTAAAAGTTAAAAAATTTCATTTTAATATTTAATTAGTTTGAGTCAAATGTTTTCTACTTATTTAATGCTTCGTTTATTACAGCAATTTCAGGATGTCAAAGGACTATTTATTACGTTTCTTAAGACTAATTTTTGCTTCATATCGCTAAATTAAGTCTACCTCAATTAATTATCTAGGGAAGGCGGAATGTAGCAGAGAGAAGCGAAAAGATTAATTTTCTTTCCCAAAAATGAAAAAAGAACATATATTTGAAAGTAATTTACCACCAGAGAATAAAATTTCATTTTAGCTTCATGGTTATTATTTTTTTTATGTTTACCTTTGTACCGAAAATTGCAATATTAATTATCATTCATTTTCTTTTCAGTTTGATTAAACTTCGAGAAAATATATTAAAATCGAGTAAAGCTTAAAATATACATTTGCAATTTGCATTATTTATTTTATAATTTCATAGTCGTGTTTTAACAGAAGAAATTAATTTATTCAAGTAATTAAAAAAAGGCATCATTGCCTGAAATTGTACATGATATTATTTAATTTATTAATATGCTGTGTTAGGTTATTCTTTCAACATTTAATATTTTAAATTTTATATATAAGCAAGAATATGATAACTAATTTATAAGATATTGAATAGATTCACAGCACATAGTTAAAATCAGCTCTTTATTTAAAAATAAAAATGAGGACGATAGATAGCTGAATATTACGTATTTAATGCAATAAAAATTAATTTGAAAAACTAAAACACTGCAATATATTATCATAATCATTTGAAATTCAAATTATTTGCTTGGAATACATAGATGGGCTTAAAATTTATGTTTAACAATATTAAACGATTCAATACATATTCAATAATTAAATACTATAGTTAAATTAAACTAGAAAGTTCAGCAACATGCTTTTATAATGGATGCATAGCTAAAATGTTTATTAATATTATTTTTATTACACAATCTCTTATGTTATATAATCTCTTATGGTTACTTTTAACTAATTTAATGAAATTTTAGATCGATGTTCCTAAAATAAATAAAGCAAGTATGTGTAATATTTTTTTAAGAATTATTCCTTTTAGAAAAAAAAAACAAAGCAATGGGAACTTTGCAATGAACATTTTTAAATCAAATAACTTGCTTGGATCACATCGATGAACTTTAGGTTTAACTATATTAAACGATTCAATGCATGATCAATTATTAAATACAATAGTTGAAATTAAAGTGGAAGGTTCAGCAACATGATTTTATAATGTTTACACAGCCAACATATTTATTAGTTTCATTTTTATTATATAATCTCTTATGACACAGGCCCACACGTTTAACCAATTTAATCAAATTTTAGATCGATGTTCCTAAAATAAATAAAACAAGTATGCATAATCCTTTTATAAGAATTATGCTTTTTTATAAAATTATGCTTTTTAGCAAATTCTGGAACAACAAATACTAAACAATGGGAACTTGCAATGTACATTTTTGAATCAAATGCTTAAAATGCACATTATAATCAATTAACTTACTAATAACTTAACTTACATCTTACTTTTTGGATTACATCGATGGGCTTAAAGTTAACCAAAATTAAATGTTTCTATACATATTCAATAATTAAATACAATAGTTAATTAAACTGGAAGATTCAGCAAGATGCTTTTATAAATGGATACATAGCCAACATATTTATAAGCATCATTTTTATTGTATAATCCCTTATGAAACAGGCCCATGCTTTTAACGTTAATCGAATTTTAGATTGATGTTCCTAAAATAAATAAAGCAAGTATGTATAATCTTTTTTTAAGAATTATGCCTTTTAGTAAATACCACTAGTGAATGTGGACTTTGCAATGATACAAGAATTTAGGGCAATTGATTTGGGAACACATGTTTCAATAGTACAACAACATATCAAACAAGATCAATATTAAAAAAAAAAAAAAATACCAAAAATTGTAAAAGCAGAAGAATTTATTTTCTACTTTTGAACTAAAACATTTGTTTAAAAACATTTCCAAGGTTGTTGATTCCGTCTCCATCACTAATTTCAAATATTCTAATGCCCATATATATTGGCATACAAAGAGAAATTTCCTTTAGAACACAATTATTATAATGGTTGTTTTCAAAAGCTAGTAATTTCATTGACATTTCTAATAATTAACTGCGTTTTTCATAAAAAGAGTTCCTATAAGCGAACTTGATTAATTTCAGTAAAGCTTCACTGCCATTGTTTAAACGAGATCTTTGCTTTCCTAACAGCTAAATGAGTATAGATGTAGCTTATTCAGCTATTATTCCATTAGTCCAGTCCTCCTGAGTCTCTTTGAGTAAGACACGCAAATTACCACCATAATGACAAGGTGCTTAGAACGGCTTTATTGATATGTGTTCCGTGAATATATGATTAAATGTAAACAGTCTGATAGAAGGATTCTCGTACTCAGTTAGTAATATGTATTTAAATGAATTCAGATTTCTGTTCAAAATATTTGCATTTAAATATTTTATTTTTAATTTATTGTTATTATTTTTAAGAAATTAATTTAGATTTCTATTTATTATTTGCAAGAATTTTGTGAAAGTTTGTACCATCATTTTACAAATTTATCTTTCTGTTGGTTATTAATAATAATAAAAATAGAACAGTATAATTAAAAAAAAGGTCACATATAATTCAAAAGTTTTGCCAAACTATTTATTTACATTTTGTTATAGATATTTCAAAGATTATTGGCAACGTTCATATTTTATTCTGTAAAACAGTTGTTAGTGGCAGTTTATTCTGTAAAACAGTTGTTAGTTATAGTTTATTCTGTAAAACAATTAGTTCATTCTGTAACTGTTCTGTTTCAAAATATCTGAATAACTCAGACATAAATGTTTGTCACTGATATTTAATGTTGCTGACTCCTTCATTTTTTATTTATTTTACCTAACTTACTAAGTTTTTAATTTGTTTTTTGAAAATTTTTTTATATAAATATACAAAATGGTAATAATATCTTTCTTATATAAATAATAAATGGTAAAATGGTGATAATCGTATTCATTTTATCGTCCCACCTGATTTAACATGAAATTATTTATTCAATTACTCGACGAAAAGTGAATGAAAAGTTAAAGAGGATAGGCCATCCATAATTTTGCGTATTTATTAAATTTATTAAAACGCAGTCTACTTAATTTAAATGTTTTCATTAAGTGCTATACAAGAGAAGCAAAATATATTGAATAAATTTCGCAAATAATGAATGCTAAGATCAGAAGTTTCCAGTCAACAAAAGTTAAAAAAAAAAAAAAAAAAAACTAGAAATAATAAAACAAAACCAAGTCCTCTTTCAAAATTAATTATTCGAAATCAATAAAATTAGCATCACAAGAATGTATTTCAAAAGCCCATCCAAACTCGACTCCCGATATGAGAGAGACACGACAAAACAAAAGACTTCTCTTTTCCATTATTCCATATGAAGTTGTACATGTATATAAACGTCGCTATTTAGGCCTCTCGTTTAACAAAGGGTTTCACCTCCTTTTCTAAGTTGTCGTCGTTTTACGGAGATTTCCAGACTCTTTTATTTAAATTAAATCGCAGAACAACCTCCTCCTCGATGCGTTCCCGTTTTCCAGAATTCCATTTAATTCTCGACAACCCCTTTTCCTGCTTCCCTCCCCTCCCAATCCCTCCAGAAAGAAACCTCTGCTAATTGCTTCGTCAAGAATAAAGTATACTTTTGGCTTCACTGTGACCGCCTTTGCTTCATTATGAATGCACATAATTTCAAGTACTGACTGCCTGCCAATGACAGGGTTTCAATCTGTGCATTTTTCACCAAACACCAAGATCAAGACAGAGAAGTGGTATTTGTTTTTGCAAGCCATATCGCTTTCATTCGCTTAATGAAGGTGCAGCAGATATTGTTGGGAATGAATGGATTTGTAACTAAAAGGATAAATATGCATTGATAATTTCGAATATTAGTTCTTAATGCTTTGTCTGACGACAGAATTCGAACAAAGAGGTCACTTTCAAAAACATTCGAATATTTTGGATGATATTTTTTTCCCTTGTTTTGTGTTAGAGAGTTTAGTCTTTGTAAGCAAACGTCAAACAGTGAAGAAAGTTTAGTAAAAATTAGCATAAAGAACGATGATTTGGTTAATCAGAATATGAATGATATCGTATGAACATTATATTATTTTTGTTAAATTGAGGAAAATGAAAGTAAAAATGTGTTGTTATTAATTTGTTTATTTCCAAAGAAAATTAACGCAGTAAAGGAATGAAATTTTGTTTCAGAAATATTCCTAATCAAGATTTAAGTTATTATGTAAAATAAAATAAGTAATGACAGTATATAAAAAATGAATTTTAATGCTGAAAGATTCATATATATATGTACATTTCTGAATTCACTTTTCTAAAAATGTCTAATTACTATTTTGATTGCCGAATCTTTATGTCTTGCTAAAACGAATATCTTTATTAAAAATTGTAATAAAGCAATAAAACTTATTGATTACAAAATGAAATTGACTTCTTTATTAACGAATTATTGTGAAAAAATTGTTTGCTATTTCTTGCATATAAATACAATATTTTTAAAATTGTTGTGTAACTTAAGAGTCGCACAAGAAAAAAAAATCGTTGTTTGTTATAAATAAAGCTGTTTTGCATTTAAATGAAATGGCTTTAAAAAGAAATGGATTTAAATGAAATGGCTTTGTCGAAAATATAAAATAAATTTAATTTAATTATATGGCAAAATCTTTGATGTCCCAATGAATTACCTAGAAATAATTAGAAATAAAAGTCAGTCTTAATTGGAAATCCGTATTATATTTTTTTTCAAAATAATTAAAAACTCAGAAATAACTTAAAAAGTTACAGGAATACAATTAAATATCTTTTTTAATGTATCTAAATGGCATAATGGTATTGATTGCAAGGTAATTAGAAAAACATCATCATTTAATTGTAATGAACAATTTTTAATAAAGAGATTCATTTTAGCTAGAAATTAAAGTGTCTGCAATCAAAATAATAATGATACATTCTTAGAAAAGATAATTTTGAAATGTAAGTAAAATAAATATATTGAAAAACATTACAATTTACTTTTTTTTTAATTTGAGTGTCTGCAGGAAATAAGTACTTTAAAATTAATAAGACTAATATTTTGTCTAAAGAGCAAAATAATAAGTATTTTAATTACGCACATCATAATTAAAGTAAATATTTTAACTATTTACCCTTTTTTAATAATTTTAGGATTGAATTATTTCTATCTGTCTTAGGAATGTATGCATACACACACTCACGCACACATGTGTGAGTGTGTGTATGTATACATTCCTAAGACAGATAGAAATTATATAAAAACATGAAAATAAACAGCATTAGCGAGCAAAATTACACTATTAACAAGAAAAGTATAAAAGGAAGAACATAATTAGACTGTAATGCAAACATTTAGCATTTAATAATAATAGTAGTAAAATATTTTTATGCTTTATTATTATTTTTATTTATGTATCAAAATAATATAGGAAAAGCATATTTTAAATTAAGAATATAATGTCTTTAATTAAAAAAATATTAAATGTGTTTAATAAATGAATTTCATTCGTTAAAATTTTTAATCATATTAAAATAACAATTATGCTTTTTTATCATTTTACATTCTTTAAAGTTATGAAGCTTTAATTTATTTAAATGCAAACATTTTGAGATAATATTAGTAATATATGATAGTTAATATTTATTCTCACAAAAATTTTTTTTTACTGCGACACTATTATTTTTTTTTACTTATTTATGTTGCCGTTACTTGACTCTTCTTCTTCTTCTTCTTCAAAAAAAAAAAAAAAAAACAGTTTCGAATCATATTCTGTTAAATGTATTATTTTCCTTTCAACAATCTTAACTTTTATACTTTTATTGGCAACAATATAAATTGTTTTTATCCAAGAATCGTTTTCTTTTAATTTACGAGAAACTGTGTTCTACAACATTACATTTCATTACTCAAAAATTATGCATATCTTAATGCAACACAAAAGAAAAATCCTTAAAAAAAAAGGGTACATTTTTAAGTTTTCGATTTAGTTTATCAACGAAGAAATCTTTTTGTAAAGAACGTTGACAAATTTTATGCAAAAATAATTTCTCTGAAAAATTGTTGTTTTCATAATAAGGGTATAACTATGTTTATTAAAAAATGACTTCCATTTTAGTTACTTGTTTTTAATTTGCAGTTACAAATAGTTATTGTTTAAAAGTAGATATTTGAAAATAAATTTCCCTAAATACTCCATAATAATCTTAATATTTTTATGAAAATGATTTTACTTTTCTATTTTTCAAATTTTAAATAACAATCTAACTCATTCTGTTAGGAGCGCCACAAATGTTAACAAACGTGATTTATGTATCAGTCAGATGTTTTGCGTCTTTTAGTTTTGGGTCGATATATATTGCTTTAAATGTGATAAGATATTTTTCTTTCATATGCCTTACAAATCATTAAGTCCTTAAATTGTTTTTTTTCGTCCTGATTACAATTTCTATGTCTTTTGTATTTCAATTAATTCTAATATAAATAAATTCGTCCATATATGATTTTATTATAGATTTCTTTCATTTTGTTACGTTATCTCTGCCTATATAAAATTATCTAACACAATGACGTTTAAATTATTGTTATATATTTTGCTGTTAGCTCACTGGCTGTCTGTTGTTACAGATTGTTTGTTATCGTCTTCGACATCTTTTTCTTCATTTTCACTGCTGAAAAAGTGTTATTTAGTTGTAGATCCAATAAATCGATTACCTACTTGTATTTAAACATTAAAAAGAAGTAAATTTAAGTTATTATCTAAAAATCTAATAATTTCAGCGGCATCGAAAAATATATAGAGATTAAGCTATCAATAGCTCGTATGTCCTGAATTTAAAATATCACTTAGAGAGTCCTTTATACAAATAATAATAATTTCCCATTAAACACATGATATGATGGAACCATTCTGGAAATTTCTCCGTCGTGAGAATCGCTTGTCAGTTGTAAAACGAATAATTTTTCACATTCAGAAATTTATTTTTCACATTCACATTTAGAAAATCTGAAGTGATTAATCAAGTGTGAAAAATAACACTTAAAAATTAAAAAAATTCCATAAAAATTTAATAGAAATACTTTTTTTCTTTTCAGGTATTCCTGGTATAAAACTGCGAACTATGGTTTTTGAGGAAGATAATCAACGTAAGTATTTTAATAAATTTTGTTATAAAATTTGTTTTATAGAACACTTATTTTAAATATGAATTTTAGCTGAAATAAAAGTCAAAACACTTTTAAATATGTATAGGTAATCAAAGCTAAATTAATCAATTATAAACTTATGCAGTTATCTCATTTATTATATAGAATGAATAATCATACTTTTTTATATAAGGAATTATCATATTTATTTATGATTTTTTTAAAATATTATTTAAATTATTTTGAAAAGTTATGCATTCTGCCTATTTCGGTTGCATTGCAGTTTGTGTTTAATTTGATAGTTTATGTTAACTAAAGTTGGATTGAATATGGATTGTTATGTACTGAACCTGCTTTGATACCTTTTACATTTAGCAAAAATTTTATAAGCCCTCTTGTGTACAATATAACTTTCGCTGTTTATTGTTAAACTTTATACTTTACATTTCTTGTCGTTGGTTCATCGTTGGAAATTCATGAATTCGTGAATACTATAAACCAATAAATGTACATATTATGACATACATCATTCTTATGAAATGATACATACATAGTTTGAAAAATTTTACTTTCTGCCTATTTCTGTTGCATGGCAGTTTATGTTTAATTCCATAGTTTATGTTAATTAAAGTTGGATTAAATATGGGTTGTTATGGATTGAAGCTGCTTGGATACTTTTTTTTTACATTCTGCAAAACTGTTACAAAGTCCTGTTGTGTATAATATAACTTTCTCTGCTTTTGTTAGATTTTTTATGCTTTGCTTCTTTTTGTCTTTGGATTATTGTTAGAAATTTATGAATTCATGAATACTATAAAACAAAAAAATGTACATATGATGACATTTATGATTTTTATGAAATATTATTTGAAATATTTTGAAAAGTTATGCATTATGTCTTTTTAGTTGCATTGCAGTTTCTGTTAATTTGATAGTTACGTTAATTAAAGTTGGATTTTTATGGATTAAAGTAGTTTGACACTTTTTTTTAAATTCAGCAAAAATGTTATAAAGCCCTTTTGTGTGTAATGTAACTTTCGATACTTATTGTTAAACTTTATACTTTACCATTTTTGTCGCTGGTTCATTGTTAGAAATTTAGGAATTCATGAATACTACAAATAAATGTACCCCAAACTGCCCATAAATGTACATGTTTAAAGTCAAGACCACCATCCATACTCCAAAGTAGTAAATTCTTATTATGCATCACTATTGATTTTTCCAGTGTAATGATCTGGTTCAACCTTGGATTTAAACCATTGATTTCTATGGAAAAACTTTTACTTTCTACTGGACCTTTCAATGAAACATTGAACGAACGGTTACCGAGTTACTCAAACTCTGTGAACGGTAGCACATTCAGCGAAAACCCATTTCCTTAAAAATTTATTGCCCTCATAAATAACAGCTTAGAGGGCAACTATAAAAACCATCGCCCTATAAAAGAGGGATAAGCTGTGAAATTTTGTGAGTTTAATGTAGCTTTTTGAAAAGTAGAAAAAAATATACATGAATAAATGAAAAATAGAAGGTCCTCCTTTCCGGTTTACAGGATCATAATTTGCTCTTTTTTTTGTCAGGTTTATTTTTTTATATGTGGTTATAAATGACACTGTAATCAGTGTTATGAAAATTATTGCTTGGTATCATTCAAATGGCTATTTAAAAATAATATTTGGAAGGAAAGTCGAGCTTAAGTATTAATATACAAAAAGCTCATATAATCGGTTTTTTTTTTTTTTACAATTTTTGTAATTCATATAATGTTCCATGTTTCATTGTTAATTTAATAAACAAATTTTTAAGTCCACAAAGAAAAAAAGTTTAATGTTTTATAATATATGATATATATTTTAATAATTAAAATATATATCACTTTGGCTTAACATCAGATTTAATCATTTGTTGGAATAACACTTATATTGCTTAAGAACTACAAAGATATGAAACAAATATATATATATATATATATTATATATATTTATATTTGTTTCGTAACTTTGTAGTTATATATATATATATAAGCATAGCCATATAAAAAAAATAACATTTGCAATAATATGCTTTTTTGTTAAATATTATTTAAATGCAAAAAATAGAATATATAAATATAAATGAAATGTATTTGTTTTCCTCTTATAAAATATTTTATGTTTTAACACCGAAACACTTTACCTAATATTTAATATAAAGATCATTTTAAAAAATTAGGTTATTTTAACTACACTGATTAGTATCAAAAAGCTAATTATATATTAATTGATATACTAATTATATATTAATTGATATACTAATTATATATTATTAAGTATATTTTAATTGATAAAATTAAAAGGCTATTACCCTTTATTTGTGTTGAATTCAATTATGTAACAACATTATAAATGCATTTAATGATTTTTAATTAAAAATTAATAATATATGAAAAACTTTTTGTGAGTTCTGAAATAAGTAAGCAGTAATTATATTTGGAATAAATTAGTCTTTTAATAGTTTTCAAGAACATAAAAATAAAAATATTAAAATTGAAACCTTATGCATAAAATAATAAGAAAAACATAAAGGAAGATTTTAAAAGATAGTTTACAGTAAAATAACATGCATTATATTATTCAAAAATTCAAATATAACTTTTGTTAATACAATCTATTACGTTGAAAATGTAATTTATCATTAAAAATACTACAGACAATTTTTCAAATATTATATGTTTAAGAGAAACTTGCATTAATTAAACTTGTATTTAGAGACAGAGATAAAATAAAACACTCACACTTATAAAAATTTCTAAAATAATTAAACAAAATCTAATAGTGCAAGACTACCATATAATTTCCTTTTTTTCTATAATGCATGATTATTAAATTCCTTCTATTAGCTCACACTCTCCCTATATATCTTGTTCAAATTTTCAATCTTTAAGAAAACATTATGTTTTATTCATCCACTGAAGTTCAAATACATTTTTTTTAACTTGTAGGCTATGACACTTGATGTTAATACAGGTGTTTCAAATATTAATTCATTAATTTAATTTTTAATTAGCTAATTTTAGTTTTATTAAGTTGTATGTATCTACCAATAGATGGCGCCGATAAACTTAAAAAAAATGAATAAATATTATTTATAAAGACTTCCTGTATTGTAGTGAGAAAAAAAGAAGGAATTGATTTAAATTTTCTTTTTATATTACTTGTTTTTTTTTAAGATACAAACTAAAATATCTAACAGCAGAATTATCAGTATACCAACCAAATCTACTCCCTCGATAACTAATGTAACAATTTGAAACACTTTTCTATGGAATCCATTAATCTATTCAACATGGAAGTTAATTTAATTCACTCTGAATCAATTCTTCATGCAATTAAATACTAAGATCCGTTACGAACTTTTCCGGCGAGTCTCTATTTTACTTAACTTCATAAGCATTTAACTAGCAGTAATTCTGATAAGGAGGTTCCATGAAAACGGATATAGCGAGACACAAATAAATTTCCACAATCAATAGCCTGCCTAGGAAGAATACGTTTTAGCATTTTAATCGATGTAATGTTTTGCCATTAACAGTATAAGTTGCCAGGCGTGAATCTATACCCCGCCCCCATTCCTTCTTTCCCGCCAACAGAACCCTTTTCTGGTGATTATTTCAGTATTTTATTTTCTACCCTGGCGACAATTCATCACGCCAAAGTGAAAGAGCATACCAAAGTCGCTCAAAAATCAAGGTCATGTTGATTATTTTTTTCGATTACCGTCGCGTGGTGTATTATGAATTCCTTCCGCTGGGCCAAACTGTCAGCAAGGAATATTATTTGAGTGTTATGTGTCGTTTGCATAAAGCTATTCGAAAAAAATAAGCCCCATTTATGGATAGACAACTCTTGGTTTTGCATAACGATAATGCGACAGCTCACAGTGCATTGATTATTCGTGAGCTTCTCGCCAAAAAAATGAGATCCATATCGTTCCACAACCACCGTATTCACCATATGTAACACCGTGCGACTTCTGGCTATTCCTAAACTCAAAAGACCACTCCGGGAACTCCGTTTACAGTCGAGTGAAGAGATTCAACTTGAATCGGCGCTCGCTTTGAAGACCATCCCGGCCAATGTCCAGCCCATTGAAGATTGAAAAAAACGTTGATATAAGTTCATTGCGTCCGGAGGGGATTACTTTGAAGGCGATGATATAAATTTGGAAAAATAAACAAAGAATTTTTGTAAAAAAATAATATTTGATCTTACTTTTTGGGCACAGTAGTATGCCTAAGAAAATATATAATGTAATTAAAGAAAGTTCTTATTATAAATAATATAAAAATAAGAAACTCTATATAATTTTTTCCGAAACTTACAAGTTAAATTATCCAGCAGCGGAATTATTATCATACCAACCATCCTAGTTCCTCGATAACTAATGTAACAATTTGAAACACTTTTCTAAGGGAATCCATTAATCTATTCAGCATGAAAGTTAATTTAATTCACTCTGAATCAATTCTTCATGCAATTAAATACTAAGATCCGTTGCGAACTTTTCCGGCGAGTTTCTATTTTACTTAACTTCATAAGCATTTAACTAGCAGTAATTCTGATAAGGAGATTCCATGAAAACGGATGTAGCGAGACACAAATAAATTCCACAATCAATAGCCTGCCTCGGGAAGAATACGTTTTAGCATTTCAATCGATGTAATGTTTTGTCAATAACAGTATAAGTTGCCAGGCGTGAATCTATACCCTCCCCTTCCTTCCTTCTTCTTTCCCGCCAACAGAACTCTTTTCTGGTGATTATTTCAGTATTTTATTTTCTACCCTGGCGACAATTCATCTTGTTTTGTGTTAAAAGAACGATTAAATTGAAAACGCAGTTTGTTATGTATTTCATCGGTTCAGTTTATTGGCAGGAAGCAGGTTTACTGCTGAATGGATTTTTTGGGGACATAAGTAGCAATAATGTTATTGAAAAACCGATAGTTTGTTCGGCAAGGGATAGATATAGGATTTTAAAACAGTAGAGGTCTGCTCTCTCTCTCTCTTCTTTGCGTCGGTTTTTAAGATATTTTGTTTAAAAAAAAAAAAAAAAAAGAAAGAAGTAGGGTATTAAAAAAAAGAGGGTTTTTAATCTATAAAAGCCTTTTGTAAAAATGGCGGGGACCTTTTCAGTAGAATAAGAAAAAAGGATGTTTCCTAAAGAGATAATCTCAAATAAAAAATAATGACAATAAGGTATCTTAATCAATTTAATTCTTTATTAGCACTTTGCATCAATACAAAAAAAAAAAAAAATCGTATGATTAAACATAAGGAATTTAAAATATTTAAAAGGTATATTTATTTTGAGAGTAGTGATTATAAAATAATGTCTGTTTTAAGATATTGTTTCCAATGCCAGGTACTTAATAAGTTATATCGCTATTTATGTTGTAACATTGTACCAAATTTCTAGATGGTTTGGTTTGTCGCTCTACGGTCATTATGTGTACACTTTGGGCTAATTAGTCTGGGATCTACAGTTTAACGCGGATTCCGAACCACTAACAAACATCCTTGCTACAGCCAGGATTTGAAGCCTGTGGTACTAAAGAGCTATCCAATTGGCATCAGGCCGTAATTTCTTGATGGTCTGATTGTACCAATACGTCATCATGTCCAAGAGTCCACATGGAAGCATTCCCGAAGATCTTCCATTAGTGCATATCACACAACCTATTTCGTTTAAACCTTTAATGTGAAGCACATAAACCTGTAACCTCCGTGTAACCACAAGTCGTACTGACCTGATTTGTTCTGCAAAATGATTGATAGAAGGCTTTATACAATTGATCGATTCAGCTAAGGAGAATAAATGTTGGATGATCGTGCAGCGATCACCTCATTATTTGAGTGACTACTAAGAAAGCCTCTAAGAAAACTTTTTAGAACTTAAGAACATTACCATTCCAAATAAAGCCAAGCAGTCATCCCGATGAAGTGTTTTGCCAAAGTCATTCCATTATTTTTAAATTTCTATAAAATTTAAATTGAGTGAAATTGAAAATATACTTATGTTTCCAATGCAGCTGTTATACAATTTCTATTCGTTATTTTTAATTTTTTGTACTTCAAAAACTTTGTGTTTTAATAAGGTATGTCCACTAGCAATTTACAGATGGGTATTGAAAAATGGTTCTTTAGAATTGAATTTGAGGGTTAATTGCACCACATTTTCCTGTCTCAAGGAAGAAAAGTCAGTAATCCGACTTAACGATCCAGCACATTTATCATGAATTTCCTCGTTTCTGAAAGAGACTTGATTACTCGTTAGGAGAATAAGGTTTTATAGAATAATATACAGTTGTTCTACAAACTATTTAGTGTTAGTTTTTTTAAAAGTTCTTTATCACAATAATTAATAAATTATTTTCTTAATATTAATAGTATTACTAACAAGAGTTTGAATTCATTGATAATATATGCTACGAACAATTTACACATGGGTATAGAAAATAGTTCCATCGAAATGAATTTGAGGGTTAATTGCACCACATTGTCCTGTCTCAAGGAAGGAAAGTCAGTAATCCGACTTAACGATCCAGCACATTCATCATGGAATTTCATCGTTTCTGAAAACGCCTTGATGAAATAGTTAAGAGAATAGAGTTTTATAGAATTGTTCTACAAAAATATTTATTAATAGTTTTGAAAAATTTCTTTAACACAAGAATTAATAAATTGTTTTCTTAATGTTAATGATATTATATCATAGTTTAAATTCATTGATAGTGTATGCTACGAGTAATTTACACATGGGTATAGAAAAATGCTTCTTTCGAAAGGAATTTGAGGATTAACTGCTCCACATTTTCATGTCTCAAAGAAAAAAGTCCGTAATTCGACTTAACGACTTACCGCATTCATCATGGAATTCCGTCATTTTTGAAAGAGACTTGATGAACTCAATAAAAGAATACCATTTTGTAGAATTGTTCTATAAACTATTTAGTAATAATTTTAAAAATTTCTTTAACACAATCATCCATAAATTGTTTTTTTAATGCCACTAATGTTATTATATTTTAAATTCATTGATTACATATATGGAATTAAGCATTAAATGTTTACCTTTACTTAGCACAAAATTTAATTATTATCTTATACACTGAATTAACAGTTAAAATTACAATAATAAAGTTTCATCAAATTTTCAAAATGCTTTGTTTAATTGTGTTCTTTCAAAGAAAATCACTGATCTCTTATTACAGATATTTTAAATAGAAAGCTAATAAATAAGGATAATTATTTTCCTATAAAATAACAATATAGTTTATAATTACTGTAATCATTTTACGAACAATCATAAAAATGCATTAATTTCGTATTAACATTTAAATATGAATTATTTTTCAGATTTTGAAAGGAGTAATTTGTAATATTTTCTAATTATGACTTAAATTTGGTTAGTAATAATTGGAATTAAGCAAATGCTTTTTCTTTAAAATGACTTGCCTTCAATTATTATTTGAAAATTGTTGTCATTATCTAGTCCACATCATTAGTTTAATCAATTAAAATACTTTCATATTAAGGTAGCTTATTAAAACTTATTTTAAGAAATTCTATGAAAGACAGGATTTAATTAGAAACCTATTATTTTAAAACACGAAAATACTGTAGAAAATTGATATAAGAAAAGAAAAAATAGATAATTGGCAGGACATAAACTTTTTACCAATTATGACATTGGTATTAATGTTTATACGTAAATGATGTTTTAATGTTTATACGTAAATGATGATAATTATTTGTTTATCACCCGTGTAACATGTCGGCCTGTATTATACCTGCATTATACACGCGTTAAGAAGAGGGAGAAGCTACCTTCAGGTTCATGGGAACACTTAATTTTAATTTAAGGCATCGTATATACATATTATATATATATATATATATATATACAAATAATGAACTCTAAATAATTATTCTAAGAAATAAAGATTAAAAGTGAAATTTGGTCACAAGTGCACAATTAAGTCACAAGTACAGTTCACTCAAGGTCGGAAATTTTCAGAGTTCTAGAATCTACATTGAATCAAATTGTCTTGTCTACGGTAGACCTTAATTATCACGCGATATATGAAATCACACGATATATAAGTGATATATGAAATCACGAGAGGCTAAATTTAAAAAAACATTATTTAACAAAATATTATTTAAGCAAATAAGAAAGAAATTATTATATTTAACAATCACTATTTCTGAAGTCCAAAGTAAAATATTCAATTTTAAATAAAAACTATTTAATATACGAAATTTTGATAATATGATTTTTATAGATAATTCAATCTCTCATAATATCTATTATTATAAAGCACTAAGTTATAATTTCATATTACTATTTTTATGTTACAATGTTATATTATTATTTTGAAATTTATTTATTCAAAACACTTTGAAAATTCCTAACATTATATTACCATTTTATATAATACATTACATAAAATCTTGCAAAGCCACATAAATGCCTTATTATATAAAAATGAATCTTTTATTATTGAAAACATTAAATATATGTTACGTTGAATTTAAAGCAGTCATACAAAGAAGATCTTGTAAAACTGCTACCTAATTAAAAATAACTACCACATAAAAATACTTTTTTTCTAAGTACCACACAATTTTAGAATATTTATTAAAAAATGTGAAAAACCCATTTATTATTTTTATATATATTTACAAATAATTAATTCTAAATTATTATAAAAGAAATAAAGATTAAAAGTGAAATTTGGTCACAAGTGCACGGTTAAATTACAAGTACAGTTCACTACAAGATCAGAGATTTTTTCAGAGTTCTAGAATCTACGTTGAATCAAATTGCCTTGTCTGCGGTAGACATTAATTATCACACGGCGGGATATACGAAAACGCAAGGGACTAACTTTGAAAAAAGGCGGAAACACTGGCCTAAAGAAAATCAACACTTCTAATTCCCCTTCTTCACCAAGAATCTCCTTTTAAGACAATTCGCCAATAGCTTCCCTGTTTTCTCCTTGCAGTAGACATTTATCAACTCGCGATCTATAAGCAATCATGATGAACAATTCATGGTATAGTTCCCATTCAATCTGTAGTTGTTTCGGCCTGTGAAGTTTGCACAAGAATTTACTAATTTCCTAAGTCTTATTATAAACTAATGTTTGTGAAAATTGCAACACCATGAAGAAGGAGTTACGCGTGTAAGAGGAAATTTTCAGGAAATGCAAATTAGCGCATGATATGCAAATGATTAGAACTTCAAATCCGTAACGCATGCGTATGCTGAGCAAAGCCCTCTGAACGGCGGATGGATCGAATAAATAGACGGCTGTAGCGAAGGCATGTAGGGTTATCGGTGGTTATCTGCTAGTGGTAAACTTTATCTCAATCATTACTTATACCTCTTCGACGAAACAGAGCGAGATTTGAACAACTTACAGAGTTTGAACGGGGGAGAATCATCGGCATTCGTGAAGCTGGATTGCCCTTATCGTGCAGTAGCCGTTCATGTGCAGCGTAACAGCAGCAGTGATGCGTCTTCGGAAGCAGTGGACGGACGAGTGTCGGACAACTCGGAAATGCGGGAGTGGACCCTGAAAAATGCGGTGACGTCAGCTCGCGATGATAGACACCTGGTCCGCATGGCGATGACAAACCGTTCATCTTCCTCTGGACAATTGGCAGCACAGTGGTCAAAAGTTACAGGTGTTTCATTGTGTGCTTCATCAATTCGTAGACGACTGCTGCAGCGTGGACTGCTCGCTGGGACTCCTTTTATACAGGATCCCTCTCACGCTAAACCATCGCCGCCTGTGGCTACAATGGAGCCGCTCAGCATAGAGACTGGCGTGCTGATTGGCAGCATGTCGTGTTTTC
>BPLR01003997.1:0-96822 GCA_021605095.1 Caerostris extrusa | reverse complement strand
TATATTTCAAAAATTTTATCTTTTATACCATGTACACTCAAAAAATAACCCAAATTGTTCTCAACTTTTTATTATTCTTGGTTTAAAAGTCCTTATACCCGTGATTAATAGACCTGAAATATACTCTGTCTTCATGACTAGATCTAAGGAGTTCGACTTTCATAAATTTGGTTCTCTTTGTAGTAATTTTTAATTTTATGTGCTCCTCTTCTCTTCATATGCAATCTCTTATATTCAGAAAGTGCATTTAGTAAATATTTACTAATCACATTTTTATATATCCTATTTTTGTTTCATTACATTCCTACACCTCACTAAACCAGTCAGTTATTTCTCAATCTTTTCCTCTCTGCCTGTCAATATCGCAGCCAATGCATTGAAATTTTTGTAAATTGCCACCATTCACCTCGTCATTATTCACTTTCTCTTTAAGTTCATTTTGATAGCAGAATTTGATATTCTTCCCTGTAAATTTTAAGCTTCTTACAGTTAAAACTATCAAGTAATCTTTTTGCCTTCCTTACCAAAGATTTCTTAAATTTGCAGATCACTAGATAGTGATCAGAATCTATATTTGCTCATTTGTAAATTTTCATACCCATGAGGTTCGGGTGTGGTAAATGATCAAAAATGGTAGAGTCAATCAAAGCGTGATCAATTTGATTGTTGTGAGATTATCAGGTGATTCCAGTTTATTTTTGTAATATCCGTATGGTAAATCATTATGCTATTGATTACCATATCATGAGAAACAGCAAAATTGATAAGTCTGTTATCGCGTTATCATTTGAATAACATCAAGCTGTATTTTCCTATTACTGATCTAAATTTTTCATCACTGTCAACTTTGGCATTGAAATTTACCCAAATAATCTTTACATCTATATTTCCAGGGACAAGAATCCTGTAGATGGTCAAACTCATTGTAAAAGAAATCTTTCTCATCATCATCCCTTTTTTCAATTGGTGCACATGGGGATTAAATAAAAATACCAGCAAAAAGCCTCAAACGTTGGAGACATAACCAAGGTGAAAGGGGCTAAAAAGTTCATGACCAAATAACCATTTTCTTGCTCAAGATGAATCTGAAGTTCTATATACATGTTTTGTTTTTATGACAGTATCAAATTCTTTTCATATCAAATTAAAAAGAGTATGTTTTCTCTTTTCCAAAGCCCTCATCACCAGTCCATCACATATCTTGATGTCAATAAGTTCAATCTATATGAATCCGTCTGTTTGATCAGCAATCTGCAAAGTTTTACTCTGATAAAAGAGCAGCAGAATATTTCAAAACTAAATTTCATGTTCCTTAATGGTTTTCCCCAGTTGAATTCCATGAAAGCAGTCCATTATTAACTTGTTTTTAGACTCCTTGTAACAAAGGGTATTTTTTACAGGGCAGGGTTGTTAGCTTGAGTTCAACCCCTGAACTCCGGAGAATTTTTATTTTTTGAAAAGAAATTTTTTTAAGTAAGTGCCTTGTAACACACCACAATTTGGGTAGCTGCCAAAGTTGCCAGTCCTGACTAAGGAGGTTATAATTTTTCAGCAGATTAGTTATTGGGGATTCTTATAATCACTTACAGAAATGTTATAACAACATTTGTTAATACACATTTTAACAGAAACTTATTTTTTGAAAATGCAAGAAACGACAAATTTTGAAAAGTATAGCCTTCAATGCAATATGCATTTATGAGAATTAAAAGAGATCATTAGGGAAATAGTTGATCTTAGTTGATTTCGTTGCTTAGAAAATGAAACATGTTGAAATGAACTAGTTTTTTTTAACAACGAGGTTTTCAGATATTGTGTTTATTTAAAATAAAGCAAGTAATTTAGTTTTTGATATCATTTATTTTAAAAAGGTTATTGTGCACAGAAGAAACCAGTGATGATACTACAATAAATTGATTTATTTGAAAAGAGCTGAAAAACTAACATTATTACATGTGTGTTGGGGTAACATTCATTTTACATGGGGATATATTGATCAGGTTAGAGTATAAATATAAAAATATATTATAATACATACTAAAAGAACTGGTATGCAATGCCTTAAGTGTAATAGATATGGAAAACTTGGAATGTTGTAAAAATATAACTTACTTTTACAAAGTTATATACGCCTTCGGTTACATTGTAAAGCAGATTAAATTAAATCAACAAATTAATAATTTATATGAAAACTTGTGATGTTAGATAACTATATTCATAAATCAATATATTCTTACTACAAAGTTAAAGTACTATGAAAATAATTTGTTTATAATATCACGCATATTTTAGAATTGTCTTTTATTTAAATTTTTAACATCTAATTATTTAAATAATCAATTAAAATCTACTTCAAAATTAATGATGTTATTTATTACAGAACAACCAGTTTTTAATATTTCACTGCTTATTTATTGTTAACAATTATAAAGTTTTGTTGCTTAGTATAATGACTTTTTATTTTGAATAGGATACTCCTGGATTTGCTTGGGTCGCACAGATGCCTTCATGTTGGTACCTTACTTGGGTGTGAAGTGTTAGGAATGTTAGAAAGAGGTAATCATACTTTTTTTAAAAATACAATTTTTGTCATTAGTTATTTTTGATTGGTTTTTTAAAAAAAAAATTCAACACAAGAGTAATATTTTAGAAAAAGGCTTCATATTTACCTTAAGAATTTATTGTACAAAAGCTTTATTTAAAAATTATTCCATCAAAGTCCACATATTTTTAATCTCAAACTATTAAAATGATTTTTTCTGAAAGTCATTAAAGGATGGATACAAAATATATACATTATTGGTAGATGAGGGTTAAAAAAAAAGGATTTTAAATATTTCAATTTATTATAAAATGTTTTCACGCACTTGAAAATTGTGCCAAGAAAAAGAATTTAGATAATAATACAAATTAGTTATTATTGCATTATTGTAAGAAAATTATATTATTCTAATATTTATCTTGGGGCAAAGTAAATATGGGCACCAAAGCAATAAATAGAAGTCAGACTTCTATCTATGGTAAAATGCTCCATCAAACAGAAGCTAATCCTTTTTTCCTTCCCCTTCCAGAGATGCACAACAACAACAGTAAATTACCCAAGCAGAATTATAAACTGATACCTAATAAAAGTGAAAATGAGTATTTTTACCCTCTGTACTACTTAAAAAATAGGTTATAGTCACAAAATTTTAATTCTTTTTTTTTTGTATGTTTCAGAAATAATCTCCCTACAATTAATCTATTCTAGAATGCCCCCTTTATTTCATTTCCCTAGGTGATGCTACTGCTCGAGATATTGACACAGCTATGAAATTGGGTGCTGGTTATCCAATGGGACCTTTTGAATTATTAGACTATGTTGGCCTTGATACAACTTTGTTTATCCTTGAAGGTTAGTTATTCTTATATGATATAGAAAAGCTATCGGTAAATTCTTATCAATATAATGTAAATTTTAATTATTTATGTTTTATATTTTTATTTTTTGGCATTGTCAAAGTTTACCGATATATCTGTGTTAATTTTATATAAATAAAATACCCTTTCAAATAATCGAGGATATTTGATAAATAATAATAAAATTTAAAAGCATAGACTTTGAAAGTCAATTATTTTGAATCTTAAAAATCTTATTTTTGCCCACTTTTTTTAACCTTTGAATAAACTGACACCATTGCAATAAATAAATTTTTATATTTCATTGTAGGGTAGTTTTTTATTGGTGAAGTTTATTTTTAATTAATAAAATGAAACTGTTAAATCCAGGGAGGAGGGCTTTAATCCCTTACTGATGAATGATTAAGATATAGATTTAAGCCATACCTTAATAATTTCCAATGAAATGGAACCAAACAATATTATTTTTTTATCATGCTGGTTTATGCAAAGTTAATTATGAAAATATTAAAGCATAATAGTCCACTATTCATTTACTTACTTCAAAATACTATATTGCTGTGTTGTAAGCATTTTTATTATTAATACGATGTATGACCAGGACTAGATTAACCACTTTGGGGCCCTAGACATTTTCTTCTTACCAGGGCCTTCCCCTCTCCCATAAAAAAAAAAAAAAAAAAAAAAAAAAAAACCGAACAATAAAATGATAAATGATTTCATTACTTTTTGTATATATTTTTTGCATAATGTAAGAACAATTTTATTTTGTAGGATGGCATGAAAAATATCCTGAAAATCCTCTATTCCCACCTTCCGAGATGCTTAAGAAGCTTGTTAGTGAAGGAAAATTGGGAATGAAAACTGGAGAGGGTTTTTATAAACATCAAAAATAAATTATCTTGTTATGTTTTCAGCACTGGGATTAAGCTTTTTTTTTATATGGATTAAGGCACTTTGCAATGATTTCAAATTTTATTCATGCTGCATGCAATATTATGTACCTGATAAGAATTTTATAACAATCATTATAATGTATTATACAATATTTTGATTGTAAAATCAATGAAGAATAAAATATTTTTTGTTATATTTCTAATTTGTTGGTTATGTATATTTTAAAAATTATAAATATATTAATTATTCAAAATAAGTTCATCTTAATATTTTTGCATTCAGAAAGATTTTTAATATTAAGCTAAAAGTTATGGTTTTTAATGAGTTAATCAAAGGCCATTTATTAGAAATTACTTAACAAAAAAAATAATAAATTAGTAAAAAAAAAAAAGTTTTTTTTGAAGACCATAAAATAAATCTTCAGACCAAATTCTTTCAAATTATATACACATTTTTTTTTTTTTTATGTGATTGCTCAGCAATACTGATTCCACAAAGATAACATATTGTGATTGTTATTAGTCTGTACTCTGTGAACAAATATATCGTAGAATGAGCCAATATAGGTTTACAGTAAGACGATCTCGAATAGCTAGTTGTGAATAAATTAATTGCATGTTGATAAACTTTTTCAAAATAAAAAATCTTTAATTACTTTACTCTAACTGCAAATAATTTTGAAACGGATTAGGTATAAAGGATTTCAGTAATTTGAAAATCAGAGAAATGTTTGTATGATTAAAAATATTTTAAACTAACATGACAATGTTCATTGAAAATCAAAACAGATAGCTTTGTTCTCTAATAAAAGACAAATCTTTATTTATTTTGAATTGTTTGACACAATTATTTAAATTGAATAGCAATTGGAGGATGGATTAAGTTAAAAATGCTTCTTTTTTGTAATTATCGAATAGGTTTTGAAAATTGTTTAATCTAGAATTAGAAAATTTTTTTATATAAATAAAATCTATAAAGTAAAATTCATATTATGCTTGAATGATTGAGCTTTCAATGACCCTATATAATTTATTTCTAGAATTTAAACAATTAAATGCCTACTGAATAGTCAGAGAAACATTTTAAATTTATCTTGCCATTAGATGAAACATAGCAGAAAACGAAATTAAAATATGGATGGCAACATATTTAAATAATTGATCTTAATAATTCACTGTACTACTTTTATAAAAAGGAAATTATTCTAAATATTTATTTCACAAAAATGAAAGTTTCATGGGAACTGCACATAGAATAGAAAAAAATTTCATTATCTCTAAAGGGATGGCAGCAATTTCCAGTGCCCTGCCCAACATGCCTATAGAGATATGCTGAAAACTTTCATCCCCTCCTCGCTACAACGGAAATTTAAATAACATTGTAAAAATTATTAAAAAGATTGCATTCAATTGGCAAGCTTTTCAATGGAATATATCAAAAGGTTACATCCAAATGCATAACATTTAAAATCAGTTAAAAGAAATAAAATTAACTCTACCTTAAAAAAATATATTGATTCTTGGGAGGAAATACATATTAATTAATTGCCCAACATACATTTATACCAAATGCAATATTTTATTCAATTTTAAAAACAGAAACCTGCGATTTTATTTAAGCAATAAAAAAATAGCGGTATTTCATTTTATCTGATTCAGAAGTATAGTTTATGAGAAATTTATAGTAATAAACAAATAATATACAAACAAATGCAAGAATATCTTTATTATCTCCAGTCTTGTGACGTTCATCTACAGCCCTATAATATATTTATTTATATATATATATAGTATATACAAGATAATCACATTTTTGTGACATCTAGGCCTATATATTTGTCCATATATGTAGGCCTATGACTGGTAACAAGGTCTTTTTAAAAAAGAAACATGAAAGAGGTTGTAGTAATACTTATACATATTTTTATATAAGCTATAAATCAAAAATAATAATAAATTTATTTTTTAGAATTACATACTCTACAAAATTCAAAAAAATCTTTCACAAATAACAAATTTAATATAACATATGAATAATTAATTGATTTTAGCTATTCTGAAGGAATTTGATGTTCGCTTTATACTGGTCTTATCATGAAGGAAAGACTGGGTGTACTGCGAATCATCATCACTGACGATATCCTCAAAACTCATATTTGAAAAAGCATTGGTGCTGCTAACTTTTTCCTTTGCTTCTTTCTTTTTGGTATGTTTTGACTTTTTCACTGGTTTCAGCTGCGTGTAGTGGCGAGAAGAAAGTACATTCACATTTTCATCATGTGCTAGGCTTTCATCCTCCCTCAATTCTTTATATTTTGATTTGTCAACAGATGAAGTTAGTTTAGCTTCTTCACATGACTCTGAGCTAAAGGAACCAGAAGAATCTCTAGAAATATTGCCGTTATCTGTTACCGGTTTCGACATGGATGATGCACTAGCCATAGCTTCAGCAGAAGTTTTTCGAACAGCAATCCTTGCAGTGATTTTCGGCTTAGGTGCAACTGGTGGAAGCCTTTTCGGATGTGCTAAAGCTGGTGCAACTGCACTGAAAGGAACTGCCCCAAAAAGATCTTGGTTGGATTTACGACGAATAATGCTGCTGCTTGAAGAAGGTGGAGGAATAGGAGCTGGGGTCATAGTTGCAGTTGTTGGTGCTGCAACTTGCTTTTGATATGTTATAACTATGTTACTGACTTGTGGTGTTTGTGCCTGAGAAGCTACAGGTGGTGGAGGTGGTACCAGATTAGGCTGGAAACTTAAATCTGATATCTCAGTGAAAGGAGCTGATCCAAATAAGTCAGTAGCAGTTACAGGTGACACAGATGTTGTAACTGTTGGAGAATTTCTATCACTAGGGGTATACTTAACACATGGTAAGCTTTTACGGGCAGAAGCTGCTTCAACACTGGGAACAATATCAGGTAAGAAAATGGCCTGGGAACTTCCAAAGGTTTCAGAACTACGAGAGATGCTTCCAGTTCCTTCAATGAGGGCATCTTTGTCCTTTTTCTTTTTTAAAGAATTTTTAAAACTTTCTTTTGAACCCTTAAAAGGGTTTTTGAATGGTGCTTGAGCAAATACATCAACATCTTTATTCTGTTCAGACAATAAGGGGGCTTTGGAAAGGTTTGAATATCCAGCTAAGCGTTTGAAAGACGCAGCACCAAATACATCAAGGCTCCGAGTTTTCTCAGCTGGTGAGGAAGGGGGTGTGATTGCTGTCATGGGCGAAACAACCAGAGAGGATGAGTTACTACTCTTTCTGCTACCAGTTAGAAGTGCTTCACGTTGATCATCCTCAGATGATTCTTCATCAAGCAAAGGGCGGACACCTTCTGTGTGCCCAAGAAAGACATCAGGAATGTTCTCTAAAATTGCTGGAGATTTCTTTGCTTTATCAGAAGCAAACTCTGCAGTGCTCAAACTTGGATCAACAGAGGCACTCTTTTTAGTTTCTTCTGTTTTCTCATCATCAGAAGCTGGAGATGAAGAACCATCTTCTCCACTGGAATCCACCCTTTCTCGCAAGTCACTAGCAGAGCCTATAGAATCGCTATCTTCTTGCACCACAGGACATTCTAATGTATTACTATTTACACCAGAAGAACTACCATAAGGAACTTTCTCCGCAGAGCTATTTACATCAGTTACCTCCAAGGGAGATTTCATTTCAAAGTCATCATTTAAAAGCTTTTCGTATTTTGACCGGTCTTCAGCAGGCGTTCTCGTGAATGAAGTTGTGAACAAGTCCTTTCCCGAGCGACTGCTGTGCACACTTTGGCTACCTTCATGGGAAGCACTGGAATTCTCACTACTATGTCTATGCCTCACCTGCAGCTCTATGTTTGTATCCTCTGAATACAAAGGTGCATAGCTGGTTATATCATGATCTGGCATACCTAAAAAACATGACAAAGTTACATTTCAAGAGAACTAAGCATAAGGTTTTAAGGGCCACGTGCCATGGTAGTGATTTGGTAATGCTAAGTAGCATTTTCTTATGTTAGGCACCTAAAAAAACAATTAACTAAGAAAAACTTATTAGATATTTAATTTGGGTTAATATAAAAACAAATTTTTAAGCACATGGCATTTATGCAGTGCAGTAGCATTTTATTTCTCTATTACCTGCTATATATGCATTTTATTTTTATATATATATACATATATATAAACATTATATGAAGATTATATTTTAATAACAATTGCCATTAAAGGAAAAAAAAAATGCAAATGTTCTTTGTTTAACGACTAAAGAATTTCTTTTTTCATATTAATGCACTGAAATGAAAAGGCTCAAAATATATATTATAAAGCTGACTTCTCTGAACTACTTTATATCTTTAGTAAAAGGAGTAGTTGTCCAATATATTTAGAAAGAGGAATATGTTTGATAGACAAAAGAAAGCAAATGTTGTTAATTAGCAAATGTAGTTATTTTTAGGCAAAATAGGAAGAAAATCAACATATATAGTTCCTATGCACATATTTAAGCTAAGTGTTTTCAACTTTTTACAGGAGAAAATTGTTTTTTGAGGATACATTGTCTGAGTTCACCTTATCAAAGTAGAAATTTTCTTATTCTTTTAACTTGTAATCTGCTCATTGAATACAATCATAATAATTTATAAGTTTATCAGGCTGCTTAATAATAATAAAATCTTTTAAAAATATGAATTTCAATACTAGTTTTTAATGTTAAAAGTATTATCTACAAAATTCTACAATTTAAATTTCATCCATATGAGTTCATAGAAAATAATTAAATTAAGAAATTTTTACATTTTTTATATAAAAAGCATAATTCGACAATAATAAAAATGAGAGCTACTAAAATTAGAAAAAGAAAGATTAGTTTTATAATTATTTAAAAACTAAAGGAACTATTTCTAACTAAAAGCAATCCAAGTGCTAGTAACTGAGGGTGTTGCTGGCTAAAGTGGGTAATATCATAACTTGAAAATTTAATGTTTAGCAGGCACTACTTTATTTCGATATGCATATCTTTTTTTAAACATAAGGTTAGATTCAAACAAAGCTCTAAATATTGAAACTAGTTACTGTCACATAAAAAAAAAAAAAAAAAAATGAGTTTGTTAAAAATCATTACTTGGAAATTGATAGCAAATATTACAGTTAAAAAATAAAACATTTGTGACAATGTACAATTCTGTTTCAAACTTTACTAATGCTAGTGTAAATATCATGTAGTCAAAATATCTTTTAAAAGGTTACAAATCTTTCTCATATGCATAGCATTTTCTAAATATATTTTTTTCTTACACTAAAAACTATGAACATTGAAATCATACATCATATATATATTCCACACAATGCAAGGATCAAAACTATCAGTATGAAATTAAGAAAGAAAACAACATCAGGATATACACACACATAAAACAGTACAAAGACACATGCAATCACAACACACAAAAAAGGAAAAATACAGAGAAATGGTAGAAAGATAAATTGCCTACAATATTCACAAATGAATAGGGAGATATTTTTTTCCATATAAATATTTTAAAGACTTTTCTTCCTTTTGGGTTAAGGAAGCATTAAAAGAGAGCAAGATAGAAAATTAGTGGTAAAATGTTAATTCCATGAAATGGACACACCTAGAGGTGCAGTGACAGCAACACAGTAACAGAGAGGCCTTATGAATAGCGTGTGGCAGAGTCTTTTTTATCATTCTTACCAGAAGATGCTAAAGGCAGTTGATTAGGTCGAAGTGGACAAGCTCCTTTATTTGCTTTAGGAGGACCTGAAAATAGATACACAAAGAAATGCTTGAAGGAGCTAGGATTGGGTAAAAGAGTTGCTCAAATTAGAAAAAGAACATAACAACACCAAGATGTATATAAACCACAATAGATATACATAAGACATATAGTAGTGAGATAAATTACTTGAACAGCATTCATAAATAAGACATCTTGTATATTCATAAAAATAGAGAGATATAAGGAGCATTCTATTATAGTAAATTAGTTTGAGGAGAAAATGTTTTTGTAACCTTTTTAAATGTTTAAATATATTTTTGCTTTCATTTCTTTTAAAAAATTGGAACTAATATAGCTCAGAAAATATTAAGTGTAAATTAATTAAAATCTGACAGCCTGTGCCGTTTAAAAAAATGTGTTTTATATAAATAACTAATTATAGTCATAAGAACTAAAAATTCTAAGATAAGTTTCAAACATAAATTTATTCACTTAAATAATAAATTAATATATTTATAATATTTTTGGGGATTTTTTTTATTTTATCTATCATAACATATAATCTATATAAAATTCTGAAATATGCATATAAAAATTAACAACAATAATAAAACTTTTACAAAAATTATAATGTTTTATTATAAATCAAATAAACTAAAACAGGAAATTAATACAATGCAACTTCATTATACATTAATATTAAATTCTTGATTTCGTACCACTTAAGTTGAATGGAGCAGCACCAAATGGATCAGGTTCAGTTAAATCTGATGTACTCATGACTAGACTTTCTCGACTTTTTACATTAGAAATACCTAAAGGAAATTTAATAACATATATACATATTAGAGGATTTTCATTTATTAATATTTAACATGCTATAATATAAATAATACTAACAAATAAATAATTAACTTAACACAAACAAAATTATTATAAGAAATGTCCATGCAGGAATTGAATTTTTATTTAATCCACAAATACAATTAGTTAAGTAATTTTCCCACTAAGAGGTGTAGCACACTGTAACAGTGCTTTACATCTGTATTAAATATTAGTTTCAAAAAAATGCATTCTAATTAATTAATAGATAATATAACTATTTTCACAAATATGCTTAAAATTAGGAATATATTAATATAAATGGCATTATAAGTTATCATATAAAATATAATTTAGTTTACTGATATCTAGAGAAGAATTTATGAGCTTTTAAGAGAGCGGAAAAATGGAAAATTACCCATGTATAAAAAAGATAAAAATTGGTGTTTTCTCATAACATACATTTGGGGCATTTATGGGCAAATGATTGACAGACAATTAAAGTTATCATGAAGTGAACAAGAAACACATGGCTTTATTGCAAATGGAGAAAAAAATTAAATTAAAAAACAAAAACTTCAATATATTTAAACTATAAAATAAAAATAATAAAATAGATGCAAGCCCATTGTTTATAAAAGAATTGAAACTTTCTATACAACAGAAACTTTGACATTTAAGGTATAAGAAAACATATTTTAGAAATGAAAAACACAACTTACTACTTTGAGATCCCCGGCGGATTTTATCAAACTCTTGGCCAAATGCTTGATCCTCAGCCAAATTTGGAGCAGTATTAGGATTGATGAAGGGATTCCACTGAGACAGATCACTTAAATGCTTTTGCTGAGAGGCTGCAGTAGAAGGCGTTTCATTGGCCAGCACTGCATGGTTTTGGGAAGTCTCATAGGGAGTCAGGAATTGTGTAATCTCTTTTGCAACATTTCTTCAAAAAACAGATTATAAAAAATAATTAGATTAAAAAAAAAAAAAAAAAAAATTTCAAAGCATAAAAACATGAAATCAAAAAAAATCAGATTTGCTATCATTTTATTGAATTTATTTAATATAATTCAAGTGTAATTAATGTATTCATAATGTTATTTCTTCACCATGAAGAAATAACATTATAAATACATATATTGCGTTACATAAGTTAATATTTTTAAAACTTGAAGTCCTTTTGAGTCTGAGTGCTTGGCATTACATTTTTTTTAAAATTCATTACGATTAAATAATCAGTTATATCAAAACTTACAATTAAGTAAATGAGATAAATTACATTTATGTTTATATTTTTACTTATATGATTTTTTTTTTTACATAAACTTGAATGATCTTTATAGAATAAATAACAGAAGGATAAAGGATTAATATAGTTCGAATATTTTTTTGTACTATAAAATTTGTATTGCATATAAAATGTTTTATTTCATTTTAAATTGAGGAATAATTGAAATAAATAATCTAAAAAATATTTTTAAACAACAAATATAAGTGGAAAACTAAATGAATAAATAAAATGCTAATGAACAAACAGGTAAACAGCTAAGTCAGACGGATTAAAAAAAAAATGGCATTATAAGGGAAGAATTGTCATTTAGAAATAATTTTAATTGCAACGAGAAGAATTTTGATTTTCAATAAACAAAATTTTAGATTAAACAATATTAAAAAAAAAAAAAGTCGATGACAGAAATTCCACATTAACTATTATACTTTTTTTTTCTTTCAAAACAGCTTTGCATTGCATATTTTTTTTACTAGCACCCCTAACGAGTAATAGATTCATCTATTTCTGCTGTTAAACTGGATGTTTATCATTCCGTACTATGAGTTATACCTACATTTAAAGTAAGCTATATGCTTAACCTAAGTTTAGTTCAAATCTAAATGCAAATTATACATTGACATGTTTATTTAGAATATGCATCTTCAGGTTAATTTATGAGCCATTATAATTAAAACATTTCACTACTGAAGGAGCAAAAGAAACAAAATAAAGGTAGAAGTGTACTGAATGTTACTATGACATTTACTTACTTATCAAAGGCAGATGTATCACTAGCATTTCTCCTGTGATGGCTGTGTTGACTGGGAGTAGGAGAAGGAGGTGGAGTCACAGACACTAAATTATGAGGCGAAATCTCCGGAATGGATGCCGCTGCTGAAAGGTAGTTCCGGGGTTCCTCTGTTGCTGGTTGGGGAACAGGAACTACTGCTACAGCTACAGCTGTTTCTACATCTGTAGTAGAGGATTTATGTTGAGTGACTAGTTGAGAGGATTCCGGGGATGACAGCACCGCTGCTGTGGTAGAGACAGAAGACGGTGAAGGCACAAGGAAATTTTTTTGGGTAAAGGGACTGATGAGAGATGGAGCAGACACAGTGGTTTGAGGGGTGGTCGGAGAAAGAGAGAGGAAGGTTTGGGGCGATGCACCAAGAGGAGATACTGGAGTAGATATGTGAGATGGACAAGCAGAAGGGGGTAGAAGTAAGGCTGGAGAGTTAGCCAGATCTGGAAAATATATATCATCAGATTTGAGTTAAATGTAAAAGCAGAGAGGATATTGGGAGAAAATGAATTCTGATCATTTTGTTACGACACACAAAAGCATGACATTCTTATGATTTATTTTATTATAAAAGAAAAATATTTTAAATTAAAAGATGAAATAAAAAAAACTACAGAAAATTCACAGGTTTATACATGAATATTTACATGTTACATTCTTAAAAAAATTCACTATGCTCAACTTTGTTATAAATATCAGTTTTTTTTTTAAATACAGTTTCAGCAGCATATATATGCATGCATTTTTCCAATTTTAACAACGTGTATAATTAAGGTTATTTTCTTAGATTCCTTACTTCAATAAACTTAACAACACAAAAATGAGATCCTCCCTTTAATTTTTTGTCAAGAAGCTAAACAATTCCTAATATAAAACTATTACATTTAATTTAAAATTAATGATGACCTATCAATGAAAGCATAAAGTTTATTTTTATGATATGAACACAAATTGAGTTAATACAATCAAACTAGAATTTTTAATTCTTTATATACTGTATAAAACCTTTAAATAATTACTTTTTTATAATAGTAGTAATGCAATTTTTCCTAAGCAATATATTTTGTCATTATTTTAGATACTTTAGTGTAATTTTATAAGGTGATAATCTTAACTTTGGTTTATATTAAGTTAACTACTAATTTTAAATAAGGAAAAAAAAATATTTATTTCTCATAAAAATCAGATTTTTGATGAAGAATTTATGCTTACTAAACCTAAACAAAAATTAGTATTTATACTCAAATATAAATTAAGTTTAATACTGAACTGAATAAAATTTTTTTATCTTCTTCTAGTGATTCAAAAATATTTAAGAACCTCAAATTTATTAAACATAATCCTTTAAAGTTTTTAAAAATTGAATCCAAAATACTTTTTTTGTTATAAGAAACAAATTCATAATAGTATTCATAACTATTACAATATCTTACTTTTAATAATATTTTATAATGGAAATGCAAAAACTAGATCATCATGCATATTAAAAATTATTAGTGAACAAAAATATATCAAAATATGAATATGAATATGGTTTGACATACACAAATAAAATTTCATGCATAAAATGATCTTAGGAAATCAAATGAGTAGTAGGAAAAAGGCTTAAAAATGCAAAACAACATTTCTTCATTACTCAAATTGTTAGGTTTTTCTTGTTCTAAAATAATTCAAGTTTTGTAATAAAATAATTAGTGTGTGTGTGTGTGTGTATATGCTAATGCATAAGAATTGTATTAGATTACCAGAGAGGAAAATAGTAGCAGTAAAAAAATTTATCTGTACCAAATACATTTCAATATTCATGCCATTATAAAAAAAAATATTTCTCCCTCAAATCCAATAACATGCTGTGCTAAATAAACTGTTATATATATAGTATGTTATTGGATTTAAGGGAAGTAATATTTATTTTTATAATGGCATGAATACTGAAATATATTCAGAATAGATAAATTTCTTTACTACTAACTATTTTCTTCACTGGTGATATAACAATTTTTATGCATTATCACATAAATGTCAAAGAGGGGAAAAAAAACTGCACTAAATAAGACAAACATGACCAAGCAAAGCTTAAGCAATGACCCATTTTTTTTTTTTTTTTTTTATCTAACAGGATATCTTTTATCTTGCTCATGTTTCTTTATTTATATCCTGCTCTAATTTAGTTATTAATGATAACATTATTAATGGACATATCTTCAGGAAGTATAATTGGCATTTTGATTATTTGTATTTTTCCTTTTTTTTATATAAATAAATTAATAGATAAATTTGGATACAGTATAGCTGATTGTTATCTTTTATGTTTTACCATTAGATTGAACTAATGAACATTAAATACAGTCCGACCACCGATTTTATGGAAAATTATAAGCAGCTAAGTCTGACAGATTAATAAAAAAGAGCAGCATTATAAGGGAGGAATAAGGAAAAGGGGCATAAATAAAGAATGAAGGATTTTAGTTGCAATAAAAGAATTTTATTTTTAAATTAAAATTTTAGCTGACACAATATTAAAAAAAGTAAATGAAAAAAATTCCACACTAACTATTAAATTTTTTTTTCTTTCAATGCAGTTTTGTGCAGTGCATGTCTGATTAGTGTACATAACAAGTAATCATTTCATCCATTTCCATTGTTAAACAGGATGCTTACCATTCCATACAATCCGTAATAGGACTATATTAATTTATATGAGTGATCTCAACTAAAAACGAATTTATAAAAAGTAATACTCGTATAAACAATTTGAAAGCCTTATAACACTAATATACTTACCATGAGGTGTAGTTGGAGTAATCCGTTTAACAGAATTAGGAGTAGCTTGCGGTAACAAAGTAAGACTACCTACACCGGGAGGAGGAGCTTGTGAACCTTTTGGTCTCTGCCGGGGGGCAACTGAAGTACCTTCCACTACAGGAGTAGATGCTGGTCTAAAATGGAAGATATCCTGCTTTTTAAGGCTAGTATTACAATTAATAGCATCAATTAAGCAATTTTAAGACATATCCTTGAGATACAATTTGCTTTTTATTTTAATTGTAAAATTAATAATATTTAAAGGACAATCCCAAAATACTATATAATCCCCCAAAATTATTATGATCCCAGATGTAATATATTTTCAGCATCTTACCATTAGATTGAACTAATGAACTTTAAATACAGTCCGACCACCGATTGCGTGAAAATTATAAGCAGCTAAGCCTGACAGATTAATAAAAAGAGCAGCATTATAAAGCAATTTTCTATCCCTAATAGCTTTTTAAGTTTATAACAACAAATTACATAAAATGTTGAGTTCATATAAAGTTCAACAGTTATAATCCCTGAAAGGGAATTAAGTAAACATAAAAATATATGAAATTAACATATTAGGTAATTTAAATCTATGTTTATTCTAAGAGCATGTATGTTGCCCAATATCAAATTATTGATTCAATTTATGCTGTTTAATAGATAGTTCTTTCTCTTCTAACGATTCTGTAATGTATGTAATAAAATTCTGTTTCACATTATGACAAAATGAAAATTGGAATATGGATAATTAATTAAATTTTTTTTAAATTATTCAAGTTCTTAATTAAATTTAAACAAATGATAAATTTCTTAAATACATACATGCCACATTTTCACTAATTAAATATTTCATTAATTTCACCCAGAAATTAAAAATTTATGAATTTTCTTCATCGGAAAAATTCAAGTCTTAAGAAACGATTACGATTTTAAAAATTATTTCGATTTAAAAAAAAATAAAATTTTTTTTATGTTTATTTTTATAAATATTTTCATTTTTGAAATGTAGAAGAATAATAGATTATTATGAATTAAAAGCTTTTTCATCTCATAGTTTAATTCTTTTGAAATACATATGAAAAATATATACATTTCATTCAATTTTCTTTCACTTTTATACGGTACATACATATTTATACACTTATACATATATCTTGTATGCTTGCTAAGTGTTGCACATAAGGAGACATTTTTTTATTTACCTGCTATAGTATGTTTTATCATCTATATTTCTTATGTTAAATAGCAGTGCTTACGGTTTAATATGAACTATAGAACTGTCTTTGTGAAAGGACTAAGCAATCGTCCAAATATTTCAATAAATAATATTAAAAAAAAGACAATTAGTAAAAAGTTGTAATATTTATTTTTCGCAGTTTAAATAAGAAAAGAAAATACTGACTAACAAAGTTAAATAAATGATATTTATTAAAATAATTTTGCAATTAAAATAACATTATATGAAAGACACTGGGAAAAACAAAATGAATCCCTTAAAAATATTTTCAAACTATACACATTTGAAGAAAAACCCACCTCTGCTGTTTGGCAATAGCTTTTTTGACTTCAGTTTCAGTTTGTGGTGATGGTAACTTATCTATTTCTGGAATGGGTGAATTCTAATAAATTAAAAAAAAAAAAAAATCTGTAATTTAGCATGAGTAATGTTAAAGATAAGTGAACAATATAAAGATGGAATTATTTTAAAAAATCAATATCTAAATTAAATGAAAATTTTTACAAAACACATACTTTTAAGTTTGGTACAGGGCATTCTTTATCAGCTAATTTGAATGCTACATAGGAAACTTGAAATATATCTGGTCTTTTATCAGGTTCTATCTCTAGCATATACCCTAGGAAAAAAAAAAAAAAAAAAAAAAAAAATGCATTCTTGATTAGTTCAAAATTATAAAGGAATATACAAGACTCGTTATATTATAATAAAATTAGAATTCACTTACTGATTAAGGAATGAATATTTTTAGAATAACGGGAATTATCTGGAATGCTAAAATTTCCACCCTGAATTGCTAACGCACTCTCTCCAAAAGGCAAAGAAAAGAAGCATAGCTTATACAACAAACAACCAAGAGCCTGCAATTATTATATAATAAACTGAAAAGAACAATTTAAAATAAATGGTATATAGCTATTATGCATATAAAATACACTGCTACTTAGCATAACTTAAAAACTGAAGTGATTAGATTTCATGAAAATAGGGGGCACTTAAAATTCTAATTTCCTGCCTATAATCTACAGCTGTAATTTTAGACTCTAAAAAATTTAAATATTTAGTATAATTCCCAGTGGCACCAAGTTATGACTTGAACTTGTTTTTTTTTACATATCATACATAAATCAAGTTCTGTTTTTTCTACCCATGACATAGATGTAACAAAAGTTTTTAATGCTACAATTATATAAAATAATGGAAATCATAAAGAAGATATAGATTTAAAAACCATGAATAAATGCAAAAGAGATGCAAACCTTGATCTGTATCACAGTTCATCATTAATTTGGTCTTCTGTTGCAAACTTTGAATTCTTATCTATAACTCACTTTTAGGCCCCCTTTTTTTTTTTTTTTTTTATCAACTAGAGCACATTGATGACTAATAAGTGCCATAGTTTGTTTTATTTTCTAAAAGTCTCCACTCCCTCCCAATTGCTATGTAGCTTTTTTTTTTTTTTTTTTTTTTTATCTTCAGAAAATTGTTTTCCTCTTGCTTGCTTTATCAATTTCTACCGGCAAAAGCATTTTTAGGTGGTGATTTTATAGAAATGTGTTTCATAAAACTTCCAAGAAAAATGATAACAGATTAAATGCAGAAGTTTATAATCATACTTCAAACTACAAGATTTTTCAATATATAATCAGCAGTTTATAAACAGGAAATTATGGTATACTTAGAATTTTTAAATATATATACATACCCAAATATCTACTTTTGTTGTTATAAGTTTACCACAATATAAATCTATCATCTCTGGAGCTCTATAGGATAATGTTGTATATCTAAAATAATACAGACATTTAATATATTTTTAAAGTTGTTACACCAGATAACAAATATTTAAACAGAAAGCTGAAATATGTTTATTTTTTAGAATATAAACAATTTTATCGGATATAAAAAAAAAATATACAAATTACAAAAATAAATGAACAGAATAAAAAGTTTTACTTTAACTTTCATAATTATTTACATTTAGTATAAAAACAATACAAAATATAAACAGAGCGATTAATTATAAATCAAAATTGTTTTAGGACCTTTAAAACTTTAACAAATTATTACTGCTAACATAACAAATTTTTTTTTTTTTTTTTTTTTTTTTTTGATTTAGAAAAAACATCTACTAAAGGTTTGAGTGTTATGAACAATGTATTTAAAATAACAAAAATAATGAAAAATATTATGAACATATGAAGAAAACTGGTATTTCTTTAATACTACAGCCCTATCAATTTAAACCATCAATATGATTATACCAAGAAAATTTGTTGTGATGGGTCAGTTTCATTCAGTATATAACTAAAAAACATGGTTTAATTCTCCAAATTAAAACATGTTTGTGATTTAATTAAAAAATATTAATAACTTCTTTGCTAGATAAAATTGTACTTTTAAATCACCAGCTTTCCCAATTATTTACAATAATAATTAGTCTACTGCAACTCAATAATTTATAATAGTCTGTGAACAACACAAGTAATAATTCAACTTATTAAGGAGGTTAAAAATAATATTCAGGTAAAAAATAATAAAGTATCTTTCATTTTCATATTTATAATTGTTTATAAATATTGTTATCTTAATCATACAGAGATAGAAAATACTTATGTACAAATAAGAATACATAATTTGTCCCACATATTTCTTTTTTCCATATAACAAAAATCTTTGAAAATAAAATATTTTATTGAAGTTAATGTCAAGTTTGGAGTAGAAAACAAAATTTAAATATTTGTAAATGGAAATTAAAATATGCAAACATTAATAACAAAAATATTTGAGATAATGAGACTTTGTTATGACATATTTGAGAACAGGAGGAACCAAAATAAAATACCAGGTATCAACAATCAATTTGACAACCATTTTTTAAAGACATTAATTTAATTTGCCATAAATTTTGTTGCTTACCTATTCCTTTTATATAAACAAAATTTACAAAAATATTCCAATATAATGCATTGTATTTTCCTTATTTTAGAAATATTAAAAAAAAAAAGTTATGTTTTATTTCCTTAAGGATACTTGACTGTTTTGATTATTATAAGTATTTTTCCAATATTCTCTTATTTTTTTAATATTTGCATTTGACAGTTTCCCAGATATTTAGTTTCCTGAAAAGATTCATTCTGTCTTAGAATATTTTGAAATCATATCACAATAAATCCTCGATATTGCTGTAGTTAAATTTTCTCATCATATTTTATATATGCTAGTTAAATAATCTTAATCTTTCATTAAAATAATTTTAACTTTATTTAAATGCCTCTTTCTGAAGACAATAGGATTGCATAATTATAACTGACAACCAACTAAACCATTAAAAAATTAGTTAACTTTTTAGTTGCAAACTAAATGAAATCTACTTCACTAAGCACTTAAATTACAAAATAAAAAATAGATTTAGGAAGAGTGATGCCATTCTGCCCCTAAGTCTACTGTGCTTTATCTTCCTCTGTTATTATCTAATAATTCATATTTTAATACATGGAGAAACATATATAGCACAAACATAAAATATGGTTTAAAAGTAAATAATATTAAAACAAGTGATAATGAATAGAAATATCAATTTGGATGAATAAATACATAAATATTATACTTTTTTATTTCTTCTTCTGCTTGAGTTACTCCATATGTCTGAGGATTAATAACTTTAGCAGTAGCACTACCAAAATCACATAGCACATAATTACCACTATCACTAAGAAGAATATTTTCCACCTAGAGTTAATGAAAAACAATTATATAGACCAAAAAAAAAAAAATAAAAATAATAAATAAATACAATTTTATAATATAAAGAATAATTTGGAAATTAAATATATACATAAAAAGCTATGTAACTCAATTATAAATCTACTTCATTCCTATCTTTAATTAGTAGAGAAAAACATCCCTCCCCATACACACAGCAAGCATACTATGACACATATTTTATTAGTTTCATTTTTAAAACAATGCGTTTCAAGCAGCATAAAACTACCCAAACAAACATGGTTACATTTTTCTAATAAATGAGAACTAATTCACTGCAATATTATAACAAAAAGAGGAAGAAAATAAATAAGAGCATTATACACTTACTTTAAGATCTCTATGAATGATAGGAGTTTGACAGTGATGGAGACGTGAAACTGCTTCACAAACATCACAAAATATTTGAAGAACTTCAGCCTCAGAAAACCCAGACTGTAACCTTTCATTCATAAGTTGAAGTACATGTCCTACACATACATTTTAATAAAACTTTATTATTGAATTTCTATCAAATTAGATAAAATATTAAATACTTATAAATAAAATTATATTTGTTAATAAATTATGTTAATACTTTCAACTATATGTTAACTTTTACAACATAACACTAGCAATAAAAATATACATAATATTAAATAAAACTTTACAAACAAGCAGGTTTTCTCTACATAAGCTACAATTAATATGTTTTATATTGAAGAACATTGCTACACATCAACAGCTAGAATATAAAATGGAATAAATATAAATAGAATCCTTCATAACAATCAGGATTTTCTTATAATTTTACATTTTTTTCTGCAGAAAATAATTATTCAATAGTTATTTCATTATAAAATTAAAATTAATCATAGAGCTGTACTATCCATAGACTACATAATAATGTACAGAATTGCTTAATTTTCCTATCTACAGGATAATAATTTTTTCTTAAGATCTTAATTTTTACTATCTTTTTAAAGATAGAATCTTAACCTTTATTCAAAACAAGGTGTAAAAAAATATTAAAACACACTAAAAGCCCATATTATTAGTTTAGAAACATTTCCCTCTTATTCCAGATAATGTATCATTTGTTATTACTCATTTTTAATTTCAATACAGCAAAATGAAAAATTAAAGTATTTGAATTTTTATACAGAATAAAAAATTGTTATTCAAAAAACAAAGCTGATCAAGTAGAATTTATATAGTATGACTTATTATCAGTAGATAATGGAATTTAAATCCCTATTTGTTTTCATAAGTAAAATATTTTAATTAATATAAAATTAATGATATTCTTTTAATGGAACAAAACAAAATACCTCTATAATAATGCATAAGCATTAAAACTTCATATACACCACTTCCTGCAGGGTTAATACTGGAATCTAGAAATCCTATGATGTTTTTATGACCTTTTAAACTACTCTAAAAAACAAATAATATATATATATATATAATACAGAAAATATGGAAGAAAATATTTTTAATATAAAAATTAGACTTTATATTTTTAAATTAATAAAGCTACATCAGATACATAAATAAAAACATTCCATGTCCAAAATTTAACAATTTAAAGTAACTTATTAAAAAAAAATATTTAAGCGGAAAACTGAAAAACACACTGCTGAATTCTATTTCTTAACATGTATACAAAATAAAACATTTACTCATATTTTAATTACGAATAAATACAAATTTATTATTTAATGAAAACTAAAATAATCAAAGCAACTTAAAAACAGTAAGATGGAAATTTTTTTAATATAGCAGATTTTATGATCCATTATATACATGATAAAAAAATATTTTATTCTTAATTATTTTTTGAAATTTAAAAAAATCACTTCATTTTTACTATTTTACAGATCATTGTAACTGTTACAGAAAATAAAAATGCCGAAGAAATTTTCTTTATATATTTTTAAAAATAGTAAAAATACTTATGATTATTTAATAAAAATAAATTAGATTTAAATGTATGTGCATATATATATATATATATATATTATTCATGCCGAAGAGCAGCAAGATTGTTGCTTAAATTTAGAACAATTTCACAGGAAATCCATTATTTTTATTCACAATAATTATCTTAAAAAAAAATTATTATAATAAAACAAATTAAATTAAATAAAAAGTTCTGTAAAATATAAATACAATAACATTCTGTAAAAATTTTATTTAATGCAAATTCATCAAGAGAACATTATATATCATTCACATAAAACCAACAAATCATTTTAATAAATGAAATAAAAGATAATTTAGAAAAATAATTGAAAATCTTACAGCTATAGTTATTTCTCTTTTACACACATTCAGGTCATGATCATTATTAACAAACATCCTTTTCAAAGCATATCTCACATTATTAGTACCTTTTACAAGGAATACAATAGCAAAACCCCTAGAAATAAAGATAAAACTTTTGATAGAAAAATTTATGACATTGATTTTAGAATAACTAAAATACCATACAAATAAAAAGGTATGAAAACAAATGATTTCAAAACTATATCGTTTTAATACAAAGTACAAATAATAACTTATTTGCACATTCAATTAAAGTTTTTATAATTCAAGAGTGTGACAGAATAAAAAATACATTTAAAAGTAAAATAAATCAAATATAAATAAATGGACATTTTACTATTTTAGCTTTTGCTACTACTTAAAATGAATTTTTAAAATTTTATTGATTTTGAAGCATCATAAATAAGTTTAATTGTGATGTAATCAAGTGACAAAAAGGAACAATTGAAAAAATAATAATAAAAATCAGAAAATTAAACACAAAAACTTCTCAATCAATTATAGGGCAAATTGATACAAAATGCTTCATTTATTCTATTTTTAATTTAAAAAATTCTTACCACCACGAAGCAAAAGTTTAAAATAAAAAATATCAAAAATGAAATTGTAAACAACATTATTTTTCTATTAAAGAAAGTTAATATTGAAGTGAAAAAGTTTTAAAAAATTGATATTTTCAAAATAATTAGTTGGTATCAGTGATCCATTCTATTAAATAAATATATAGAGAAAGATCACAGAAAAAGTGTTATAATTATTTACTATGTTATATTCTCTTGGTATTCTAATCATATTAATGCTTCTAAAGATAAATAAAATACACAAACATGCATTGACTTGTACTTTTGAACACAAATATTCATTAGCACAATATTGCAACAAAACAAAATTAGAAATATACGTACATATGAACAAATCTTTTAACTACTGCAATTAGCCAATCTAGTTTATGAGTGTTCAAAGATTTGAACATTTTTCATGATAAAAATATAAATAAATGAATAGATATAAAATGTTTAAAATGATAACTACATACGTTTTATTAATTCAAAAAAGGAATCATAACTAATTTATGTATTTTTTCCAAAAGTTATTAAATTCAAATTTTAAAAAAATAATTTTTAACCTTTTTTTCTTTTAAAATAAAAATATAACCAAGAAATAAGAGCTTATTTTTTAAAAACAGATTTATTACTGAACAAACCCACAATAAAATTTAACTGACAAATATGATAAAAAATGTAAAAAGGAACATGTTTTTAAATATCATAGCAAATATCAATATTAAATTTTATGAAAATTTATTAACTACTTTATTTAGTCACATACACCTGGTAGATTCTATTTAAAAATCTATTTAATTAGATATTTCACTTAAGAAAATAAAATGACTATACAAAAAGTCAAGATAAATTTATATTTAGTTATTATTTAAAAACAGAACAGGACATGAAAAATATTTGTTCATGACAAAAATTATGTGACATTGGAACTAAAATTAATAAAATGTTCAAAACATTAACACAGTTACAAAATTTTTTTTTACATTATTTTGAAAATCCACATACTTTTTTAGTAACATAAAAATTTACCTTCAGCGATAATATCTTCAACGGTAACGTTAAATCTTCCAACTGAAAAGACCTTTCCAATAAATGTATTGGGTTCCTTGCTTGACTGGTCTCCACGGGCATCAAATCTTGAAAACAGTTTCTTCATTTTGATAGCTCAATAAACTATAACAACTAAATTTTCTAATTTATTTACATAACCTGAAATTATACAAATAATTCAACATAACTGATTTCATAAAATGACGTTTTAATAGATTTAAACAAAAAATGAAAGCAATGATCACTGTGTAACACCTCTAGTTTACAGCTGTCAGATCAGTCGCAAACAGGATTTTCTCAAATATTAAAAACAGTAAATAAAACAATAATGCCAACAAAAATAATCACTTAAATGTTGTTATTTTTTGTATATAATAATTTATTTTCATTTTAAACGGTCAAATTCATATTTCTAACATGAATTAAAAAAATACTAATAGTTAAAGATTAAGTATTAAAAATTTTTGCTCAAAATTTAAAATGACTTACGTTACGATCACATAAGTTGACGAAAATAGCTTCTTTCCGATAAACAAATTATTACAGATGTTTTGGGTCGGGCAGAGCCAAGGCATAATTAACTTTAGAAACTTAGTTATTTAAGGCAGTTTCATGATTAATGTAAAATCATGAAGAAATACACAAAACAATATCCATCCATACAGATTAAATGTCCACAATCACTATCATTTGCGTACGTTCAGCTTTACTGCCCCCGCAAAACCAAAATCAGATCTTTCAGTTCAATCTGAGGAAGAAGCTCATCTGTTTGGTGTTGAACAGACATTGCGTGGTGCAATGGCCATAAACAGTTGTCGCAGAAAAAGAAACAATTTTAACTGTGACGTACGTAACAAAATTATTTAGAAAATATTGTAAAATAAAAGTTTTCTTCAACACTTTTAATTTTTATCATTCATTTTATTTGAAACAGGAAGTAAAATAAATTTGTTTCTGTTTATTATATATTGTATAACTGTTACTGTAACTATGTAAATGTAAACAAATTATGGCTGATACAGAAGCCAAAACAATGGATGATGGGAAAAAGTACGTTTAAATTTTCCCGCAAATAATTTAATGTTTTTTTTCTCCTTCCTTTAAATTAAACATGAACGTTTCCTTGAGATGAGTATCTAATTTCGATTTAAAAATCAACTATTTTTTATTCATTGCATTCAACAATTATTTTACCGGCATTTCTGTTTTGTTTACATAATTATTTTAAAATATCATCTTTGAAAATTTTTAATTATAAGCAATATTTTTCTGGATTTTATTTTCTTTAAATGTTTCCATTTGTTAATTATTTTTAATTAAAATATATTCATAAATTTTTAAGATTTACCAAAGATAGCATTTTGATATGTTGGCTATTAAAAAAATATAAATATAAACTTGTTTTAAATATTATAATTGCTATTTTAAGTATTACAACAATGATATACTTATTTATCAATGTGCAGATTATAAATTAAAATTGCTGTGCTTTATTTAGATTTAAATTTGTTCTTTTCATATTTACAATAATCAATGTTTCTATATCCTCATACACTTTCTTAGTTTTTTCAAATCTTTTTAAATAATTCAAAAATAAAAAAATTTTAAAATTATAACTATTGTATTGTAAGAGGAAATATACTTTAATCACCTAAAAAATTCATACTTTGGACTAGTTACTGATTAAATTTGTCAAAAAAAGAAATAAGTGTTTTCCGTTTGGTTTAAAATGCAATTTATGAAATTTATTTATTTCGCTCATGTTTTATATCTGAATGTCTTTTTTATCTTTGCATTTTTGTAATTTTCTGCTTCAATTTAATAAAAATCTTATTTTGTAGTGATAATGATGATAGCAGAAGTTGTCTCGGTGAAATGCAAAATGAAAATTCTGGAATAACGATGGGTGAAGAAATTGAAGAAAAGATGGATTGTGATCCAGGCCCAGACCTAGGAACCAATACAAATCAGACTGAAAGCGCACAAGAACCTAATATAGAACAGTTAAGCTTAAATGATACATCAAAAATATCACCTCCTTCACAAAATGGTATAAATCATACAGAATCTAATGATAAAGTAATTCCTGAGAATTTTCAGGTAATGCAAGTTAATAAAGATACAAGTAATAATAGTCAAAAGGAAATAAGTAAGAAAAAAACAGATTTTTCTGAAACAAATGGAAATGAAGAGAGCCAATGTTTTGTTGATGAACAATCACAAGATCCTCAAAATTGTTATTGGTAATTACTCTGTTATTTTTACAGCTATTTTATTATTCTGTTATAATATTTGTGTACAAAAATATCTTTACGTTCTGCATTTGTCATTTCAGTGGCAGAGAAAGAAACTTAAATGTTGTAGAATTGCAGTGTGGTGGTTGTTCAAAATGGTTCCATGAACAGTGTATAAGCATACCACTTGGGTATTGAATTTTTATGAAATATACTATGAAATTCTCTCTCTCTCTCTATATATATATATAGATTCAATAATTATTACAATTAATAATAAATAAAAGGGCAGAGAATTATGATTACGTGGAATAGCTCATTATTCTATATTGAATAAAACTTATTTATTGAGTTTTCCCAAATAAATGTTTCATACTTGAATATATTAAATAATATTATTTTTTTTATATATACACAAAATTTCTAAAAATATTTTTATCATGTTTAATATATTATCAAAAATATCTTTGTTCAACATTGATAAATTTTGAAACATGTAATTAAAATTTTCAATAAAATCACATTTTCTTTTAAAATATAACTTATTATTATTCTTCAACCTCAACTAATCGGTAAAATTGTTTTGTTTTGAAAAAAAAATTTGCACTAATTTAATATTAAAGTAATATATGCTATTTTTAAATTTTTATTTTATTTACTTATTATTTCTTTTAGAAAATGTCTACCATTTATGACTTACTATTCATTCTTCTGTAAACACTGTAATGCATCTGGAGTGGAAACATTTACCAAGAAACAACCAAGTGAGAATTTCACTTTATATTTAATTAAATAGCTATCACACAACTTTTAATTATGTTTTTCTAATTTGAGAATTAACAAATTTATTAATGTATAATGCATTTTTGTAAAGATTTCAGTCAAATGTGTGCAACAGCTCTTGCAAATTTAATGCAGAAATGCAGTGCAGAAGGTAAACCAAGAGCAATGTTTTCTAAAGATAAGGTAATGTAATAATTTTATGTTATTTCATTATTATTATTTTTTTTATAAATTTACATTACAAACATACTAAATAATAATTATTATTCAAATAAAAGTAATATACATTTTCTTTAATTTTTCATTTGAGACATAACTTTTTTTATTTAAAAATATATATAATAATAATATTATAAAATTAATCTTTTCTATTTATAGCTGCTTCAACTAATTTAATTTTAAACAATTTTGGAATTAATAAATGTCATTACAGTTTGTAGAGTTTTTTCCATAAATTAAATATATATTTTTATAATCAATTCTACCTATAATGTGCTATATCTTATTTATTATTCTTAAAATCAAGCTGTTTTTTTTTAAATTTCAAATAAAGACTTATAAACTCTTTATGTTCAATACATCTTTTTATTTTATTTATTTAAGATCAACTGGATTTTTAAACAATTTTTTAAATTATTTAAAAATGCATTAGAATTATGTTTAAAGCTGAGTCAAAAGTATCTAAAAGTTAGATTTTTTTTTTTATGTAATTTTTTATAGAGATTTACAAAAATTGTATTTCTGAAAATTTCAAGTAAAATTAATATTACATATTAGAAACAATCATTTACATGATAAATTATATTGTCTAACAGATTCAACATACTTTCTATGGATGGACTAATTTTGAATATAAAATTTCTTAAATGTTCTTAACTTGTCATTTTAAATTCAACATTCTATGTTAATAATTATTTTACTAAATTAAATTTTAATTTGTTAATTAATTTTTGTTTATCAAAATAGTACTATTTTTAACTATTCATATACATGTATTTGTATTTAAATTAGAAAATTATTTTAATTATTCTCTAACTTCAAACAGTGAATTTATTAGAATGTTATATATTTTCCTCATAGGGGAAAAAAAATGTGTTTCAATGCATTATACATTTAGTATTTGATATTAGTATTATACATTTAGTATTTAATTTTTAGGTTTTTAAAATTAAGTAATATTTAAATTTTATTATAGGAAGTGATCCCTTACATTGTAACAAATTGGGAATTTTTAACAGCAATGCAAAGAAGGATAAAGCAAACGTGGCATAATACAGTACATAAAGTTATGGTAGGTTTTTAATAATCAGATAAGTGTAGTAATAATTATTTTTAATTGTAAAGGCATAAATGAATTTGTAAATTTTTGATTCCTTTATTTATTTTTTCTCAGTGAAAGTTAATAGTAGCATATGTAGCTATAAAAACAATTTTTTTCCTTCTTTATGAATTAATTATAAATTTGTTTAGATTAAAGATTCTGATGTTTTTATTTGTGAAGAAAATGGCTTTGATGGTGGACCTATGTTTGGTTTAGTTAATCAGGTAATTGATTTTTACTGTTAAAATATATTTTTTATTAATTACCAATACATTATATCTATTGTAATATCTTAACAGAATAATAATGAAAAACAACTTTCAGGATTTGTCCAAAATTGGCCCAAGCTATGATAGCACAACTAGAGGACCTCAAAAATTGAATATTGATTCATCTTCATCTCAAGGAGGTAATACATTTGTTCAACTCTAAAAATAACTTTAAATAAAATTGAAACTTTTTGAAACAATTGCATGCAAAATTTTAATATTAAACCACACAACCATATACCAAAGCAGTTAATCCATTTTTTTGGATTTTTAAAAATATTTAATGCCCAAGTTCTTGTTCTTTATATTTGAAATTAATATTAATTATGTATAATTAATATTAATTAATTAATTATATATATATATATTGTCATGTCTAGGCCTATACTAGACCTATGATGGCTTCAAGAAGAAGGCCACTTTCAGGTTCATGGGAACATTTTAATTTTCAAGCAATACATATACATAACTATTTAAAAATTATTATTTACAAAAAAAAAAAAAAATGGAAAGTAAAGATATCAATTGATTCTCAAGTGCAGTTCATTCCAATTATGGAGATTTTCAGAGTTTTCAAATTTAAAACATTTGGTCTGCAGCAGACCTTAATTTTCACACAGTGCGATGCATGAAACTACAAGTGGCTCACTTTGAAAACAGGCAGAAACTCTGGCCTGTTCAGTCACTTCAGAGAAATGACAACACTTCTTGTTGACTCTGTACACTCTGTTCTTCTCCATAAACCTCCCTCTAAGAAAATCCATCAAGAGGAGGGAGTAAGCGGTTTCCTCACTTCTCATTAGAGTTAGCACTTCCTCAGTTTATGATCTATCACCAATGATGATGCAAAAACTTATGATGGACTAACACTATTAGTTCATATTCCATCTGTAATGGTTTCAACCTGTGAAGGTCGCACAGGCAATCACTAATTTCATGAGGTCTCATTATCCATTATCAAATTTGTGTGGCAGGCTGTTCTTATTAGTACAAAACACTAATTGCATGTTATATAACTATCCACTCATTGCTTATCTGCTGTCAAATTCAAATGACATGTTGCTATTATGTACTTGTTAAAGAATATGCATTCCTCTCTCTAGGAACGAAATGATACAATACTTCCTGTAGGAAAAATGCTACAATATATGTATTCAAATGACAAAAACTGTGCTTTTGAATTAGTATAGTTTCTTTCAAAAGCAAATTTAACCAACTCTAAAGTGTATGAGACAAATGTTAGATATGTTGAAATATATTCTTCATATTCAATATGATTATTGTCAAAATGTAAGAAAAATGGATAGGACTTCTAATAAACTGATGAAGAGAAAACTATTTATAATTATGATGTTAATATTAAACTCTAAGCATTCTTTTAATGAAATAATTGTAAATTATAATAGAAAGCAAACCATAAACATTTTTTAAAAATCCTTTTCTGTGCAGTTAATAACATTAAACTTTCTTTACCGTTTTTTAAAAATTGAATTTAATAGTTAATTTTTGTCAAATTGATATGTTTATCATGCTAAAATTGTAATAAAATGTTTGTTTTAATGTTATATTATTTTATGTATTTCATTTGCCTTTCGATAAAAGCTATGATACATTCTGCAATATTTATTTGAATTTCTAATTTAAAAAACAATGCATGCAAAAATATTGATTTTTAAATATTTTTTTTTTTGGGTTAGTCAATTTTAAAAAGAACAGCACATATATATAATAATCGAAATACTAATAAGGAATTTTATTTTATTAATTTTGTTTCCTTACATTATTTTTTAAAAATAGCTTTCAATAAGGGACGTGGAACCAAAAGAAAATTTTTTGATGGGCAAATGTCTGGACCAGGAAAGAAAGTTAAGAGGTAAAAAATATTGTTTAATTGTCATCATAAATTTTACATTTATTTTGCAGTAAAAACTATAAAATAAAAATATTTGCTGGACTTTTGTAAAATAAACTAAAATGTTTTAATTAATCCTAATAAACATGTATAAAAAGTTTTTTTTTTCTTTAACATTTGATAATTATTTTATGCTCTTTGAAAACTATTTATAAAATTATTTTGCTTATCACTTAATGAATGTTGAAAAATGTAATATTAATTCTTTCTCAACATGTTTATGTGTATTTGTATAAAATGATTAAAATTTGAAATAATCTTAAATAGTCTTTAATCTTCAATGTTCTTCAAACTGCTGCTTCATGCCAGGGTTGTTTACAGTTTTGAATATTTGTCAGCCTCTGAAAAAAGCTAGAGTGATTTGTCTAGATTATTAGATTAAGATTATTTTGATTCTTCTTAATATAAAATATAATTTGTTGTTATATTATGTTTTTATAGTGATCTAGTAATGCCAAATTGCCTCCAAATGGTTATCCACTTGAGCATCCATTTAATAAAGATGGCTATCGGTATATTCTTGCTGAACCTGATCCCCATGCTCCATTTCGACAAGAATTTGATGAAAGCCAGGATTGGGCTGGCAAACCTATTCCGGGTTGGCTGTATAGGAAATTGACACCCGGCAGTGTGTTGATAGCTTTACATGATCGAGGTAGATGAATATTATTAATATATTATTTTTGCAACTGATTATATTTTTATTGACTTTAATAATTTTGTTTTATTTTTCTTAAATAATATACAATAGTGTTTCGTTCACTAAATAATTATGCAGAATGTTATATAAATCTTACTTGATATATAAAATCTACAATAAAATAATTATTATGTTATAAAATAAATTTTTAAAATATGAGCTTTATATACAACAAAATAGTTGGTGTTTACAAAAGAAAGATTTGAATTTCTATTTAACAATTTAGCTTTTACATTTCTAGATATCTATTCAATAACATGCTTAAAAATCCTCATTGTTTCATTATTAGCATTTTGTCACCGTATGTGCCCAGTTTTAGTTCTAGGTAAATAGGATTAAAGTATTTAATAAAAAGTCATTAGGAATTTTTTACTTATAAAAAATATAATCCTAAGCTGTTTAGTCCTTACCTGCTTCACTAATCCCTACCTGTCAACTTTAAAAAAAAATAATCAATTAAATTTAAACAATATTAATTTCCTTTGAATTCTGAATGAACTTTTACTACAATCTTGCGCTCATTTATTAGTACTCAAATAATAGATTTAAATGTTAAAAAAAAAAAAAGCAGGATCAGTCTTCCAGGAAATAATGAGAAATTTTTTTGAATGTGAAATACAAGTACTAGTTAGTAATAATAAAAATTTAATAGGCAAGAAATTTTTTTTTTTTTTTTAAAAAAAAAAAGGCCTCAATGTTGTGAAAGCCCATAAAAAGGGCTTTTTACATAAAAAACAATGAAAATGCTTAAATATTGGCAGTTATGTTAATTTGTATTTCCTGATAATATTGATTTTTTGAGGATTAACAATCTCATAAACTTAATTAAAAACTGGGTGAGGTGAGAGATCAGCAACACAATTACATATATATTATTTACTAAAAAAAAAAAAAAAAAAAATGATTATTACGTCTTGATAAACACTTTCAAAAAGTGTTTTAAAAAATGTTGTGCTTTGTATTTTTAATCAAAATATATAGAATAAATTATATTAATTAATGTTCTTAATGATACAATACACTTTTCTGTCTTTCTATTTAATTTAGAAGGTATCTAAACAATTATTATTTTATATTTTAGCTCCTCAATTAAAGATATCCGACGATAGGTTAACTATTACTGGAGAGAAAGGTTATTGTATGGCTCGGGCTACACATGGTAAATTGAAATTGTATATTGTTAGTTCTGCTAAAATTTTATATTAGAAGAAGACAAAGTAAGAACTTATATTCATTTCAGGAGTTAATAGAGGTACTTGGTATTTTGAAGTAACAATGGATGATGTACCTGATGGAGCTGCAACACGCATTGGATGGTCCCAGCCACTAGGTTAGTTTTGTGCAATTTTTAGAAATAACCTTTTTTTTTCAGTGATTGACAATCAATATTTTTAAAACAAGGTTGCAGTTTAAGAAGATAAGAATGCTTTTGAATTAATTTTTTTGTACATATGGCTAAGAGCTAATTTATAAAATAACAATGAAAGGGCAAACTTTTTTACATGTTCTGAATGGCATCATGTTCACATCATAAATAGTTAAAATGACTTTCTTAACATTTAGTCCTACTAAATGCAAGTTGATTCATTTCCTTCATGTAAAAGACCATAATGCAGTAAAAATTTACTGAGAAAATTGTATGCCATATGTGGACCTCCAAAAATGAGTGGTGAAAAAGTAAGGCAATGGTATAATTGTTTTATAACCATCTCATTTTCCTTCACCCTGAAGACATAGCTCACTTTCCAATTTTTTACCAACAGTGAAATTTTCAGTGCTGACTTGGTTAAACTGTTAGAGAACGAAATTCTATGTACGTAAAGTAAGAAAGTTTGTTCTGGTTATTAAAATTGCTTGCAGGTAATTATTGATTATGTAGAAAAAAAGATCAAGTGTTCATATATAGGATCATTAATGAAATATAATTTCATCTTTTATTATTATAATCTATCTGCTCCTTTCAATCAAATTTAACAATTTTTCCGTATATATCATAATTTTAAGAGTGAATTTATCGTTATAATAGTTTAATATTTACATATCAAACAATTATATACATAATTTTTCATTATATTTCAAAAACTGAAGAGCTGATTTAGATATTTTTTTGTAAATTAATAAATTGTTTATTTTTTTATAAATATTCTTTAAAAGTTAGTCTCTCTCAAACACGTTTTCATAATTTTGAGAATCAGTTGATTATCACCTACAATTATCCCCACATAAATATACATGAGAAAGTATATATAGTTTGACCACTGATTGTATAGAAAATTAATAAGCAGCCAATTCAGACCAATTCAAAAAGAGTGGCATCATAGTCAGAGGACATTTTATTTAAGAGGAATTTTAATTTTCAAAATTTCAGATTTCATGACATTAAAAGAAAAACTAGATGGGAAAATTCCAGACTAAATATTATACTTTTTTCTTTTTTAAAACAATTTTATGGTGTACACGTCTGATTAGTAAAATAATAAGAAATCAATGTATTTGTTTGCACTATTGAGATTGGATATTTATCATTCTGTGTAATCCATGTTCAGACTATATGCATGAATGAAAGTATAGATGCATGTGTGCATAGGTATTTCATTAGAACTTCTACAAAGTTTTTATGATAATCTGATGCCCATCTTAAAGAATATATTTAAATTAATTGAAAACTTTTAATTTCCCATCTTTCAGCTAATCTTCAAGGTCCTTTGGGTTATGATAAATTCAGTTATTCATGGAGATCTAGGAAGGGAACAAAATTCCATGAAAGCAGAGGTTATCACTATACTGACGAAGGATATGGTCAAGGTGATACTCTTGGTTTTCTAATAGATCTTCCACACAAGAGTAACAAAGTAACATTACCCCCATTTACAAAGATAAGGTTTGTACTCAATGATGATATAAATACTTGCATTTTTGAAAACTGAATACAAGAGTTGTAATTTTATTTTTATTTTTTAGCCTCTAGTAAAATTTAAAAGTTATCTGTATTATGAAGAAAAAGATGAAGTACAGTTGGAATTAAAAAATATGAAACCTCTACGGGGAAGTAAAGTAAGTAAAAAAAACTTTAAATATTAGTAGAAATAAAATTTTACAATGTTACTGTATTATATTTATTTTTTATATTGCTTGCAGATTGTGTTTTATAAAAATGGGAAACATTTAGGTACAGCCTTTGAAAACATCAATGCAGGAACTTTTTATCCAGCTGCATCATTATACAAGAGTTGTACAGTATGTTGCTACAAAAATATTTTATTCCCTACTAAATTAAAAAAAAAAATTTTTATTGCTATAAATGTGTATATTTTTTTTTAGATTTCTCTGAATTTTGGTCCCACATTTAAGTATCCACCAGAAGGAAAATATAAACCTGTAAGTTTTCTTATTTTATATTGAAAAATAACATGTTTTACAGTATTGTTTTTATTAATTAGTAATAACCTCTCTTTAATCTGGCACTGATCGAGTGGTATGGATTCAGGCAGATATAACATAATGCTGTTCATATTTTTGCCCAATGTTTATCATAATTGTCAATTTTTGTTTCAGTGTTTGTTTAAATAATTAAAATTTTTATCTCCAAAATCCCCCTTAAAACTATAATGATGCTTACTAATCCAGCACAGCCCTCTTCTCAAATGTGCCAGATTAAAGAGGGGTTACTGTATATAACATTAAAAGTTTTGATAGTAATTTGTCATATAGTTGAATAAAGCTATCACAATTTTTCTATTAATAATTGAACAAAATCAGTTATTGCATATCTTAAAAATTTTTTTTTTTTTAATTTGATAATACATTATAATATTTTTACAGATATGTGAACTGGCACATGAAGCAACTATCGAGCAAACCATGACTGATATGCTATTTTTCACTGAAAATAAAGGAAAGTTACGACTAGATACATTATAAATATGTGATAAATACTCGTTTTTGCATCTTTTACATTTGAGAAGGAATATTTATTGTATAAATAAACAACTTCGACGAGATTTCATAAATAGAATTTTTAATGCATGAATTCAGATTTGTAGAACATTTTTTAAAAATAAAATCAAATACTTTAAATAAGAAAATTAACCAGGATCATTACTCTCAATTTCAGTATCACTATCATCATCAACAGCTTCAATCAGTTTTGCAATTGCATCCTTATCACTGTCACTTATATCTGACACAAATTTATTTTTTGAATCATCAATCTGATTTTCATTTGATGTAAATGAGAGCAAGAAGTTGAGCAGATTTGGATGTTTTTCATTTCTATTTCTTATAGTATTGCAGAAATTTATTAAAATTTTCCATATGTCCCCTAAAAAATAATAGAAAGACAATTATAACAGCATTGCATTAATAGCTTTATAACATAAAAATCTAACAAATGAGAGTATAAAAATTAATTTACTACTCCTAATTTTCAGCACAGATATTTAAAATAGGAAAAGTACTCTTCTCTCCTTAAAATCTTTTAGGAATAAGAAGGAAAAATTTAAATAAATGCCCACTTTAATACAATTAATTTTGAAAATTGTCTTTCTTTTAATAGTCATATGAAAAGTAAGAATGGAGAGAGCAAGATTGGAATTTTAGATTACTTTTAAAATATGCATAAGTTGTAATAGCTTATCATAAATTCTTACCAACTACAAGGTTTCTCTTTGACAGGCAGTTATAGATATTTTTGAGTTCTTTTTTCAAATGTTTGTTTCCAAAAGTAAAATATAATAAATCTCTATCTGTGTGTGAAGCAGCCATTAATTGAATTATAAATTTGAGTCTTGGATCACCATTAAAAGCACCACATCCCCAATTTCCAGATGCTACAGATGGTAGATTTTGTGGTAGTGCATTTTCATAAAATCCACAATAAGCCTGTAAAAATTAAATGTTTTCATACATATGTTGACACTAAAATAAATGCAAATGTTAGCTAAAATATATTCATTTATATTTTAATAGTTCTATATTGATAATAAAGTTATAATTCCTTTTGTTTTTTTAAAGTTTATGTGCAATATTTATTTACCTTATTTAATTCTCTTCCAATACTTTGTTGTGTAAATTGATCAACAGTATTTCGAAAATGAGTGGCATCCATTGCTACAAGCTGAGTACATCTTCGACCCCATCCATCACTGAAAATTTTTTTCATATAAAATATTTATTTGATGAAAACTTATGTGATCTACATGAATTCATTAAAAATAATAGAGCTTATGAATAATTTTATCATTGAAAGTTATAATAGAACAAAAGCTAAAATTGGAGGAACTTTCAGGTTACAGAAAACAAAAGTCATAATAGGTACAATGCCTTTTCACAGAGAGTAGATTTTTTTTTTCTTGACATTTTTTTTTTTACAAATTGATTAAATTTAGGAAATGTGTTTTACAAGAAATTATCAGGATTATATGAATACAAATTAAGAACAAAAATTTAGTTAGACTTGATTTTTAAAATATGCAGTATTTGATTTTCCACTTTTAAAATAAAAATATTTACTATTATGAAAATGCCCTAAATAGATATATAATCATTTATTTAATAATAACGACAATTAAAACAAAAAAATGTCTGATAATTTGTCATTATACAAACACAAATAATAAGCAAGATAACATCTATAAATAGCTTAGCCTGATCATGGAATGGTAAACATCTGGTTTAATGGCAGAAACAGACAAACTGATTACGTGTTATAGGTGTTTGTTCAGATATAAGCGTTTCAAAGCTAAAGAAAAAAAATATTATAGTTAATGCATATTTTTTTTAGTTTTTCTTTAATATCGTCCTCTACAATTTTAATCATTATTAAAAATGAAAATTCTTTTTATCGCAATTTAAATCCCTCCTAAATGACACTTCATCTTCTATGATGACACTTTTTTTTTAATTCTGTTCTCAACTTAGCTGTATGCCAATTTTCCATGAAATTCGTGGTCAAACTATCTTATCAAAAATAGTTCTTTTTTACAGAAAAACAATTGATTTTCTTGCAATCATATGAATAGCTCAAGAGTAAATTTCACAATGGGATAAAATATTTAAAAAATAATTGTTTTGAATACATTTTAATGCAGAGATGCCATGCTTTTCAGCATATAATATACAAACACTGATCTATTAGTTTCAGTTCATTTATCTTTGGCGTTTTATGATTTGCCAAATTTACAGAGAAATATAGTTTTTATAAAAACAAAATCTTCAAATAAAAAGAATTGTAATTCTATAATAATAAATTAATTATATAATACCGTGGTGTTTCATCCACAAAATTTCCTTCCCACTTGAATGTCCTACTGTAACCACTGCAATTGTTGTATTGCTCCACACCTTAAAGTTAAAATAATCATCATAACAAATGTAATTCCTATTTACTTTCTTGAACTTGTTCATAATGTTTTTTATATAATATTTCTCATAAATTTTATAAAATTTAAAATCCTTTTGGTTAAACAAGTAGTCAGATGGAATGCAAGTTGAATTTCATTAAATTGTTACTAGCATGATAATGATCTAATTGATAATATTAGCTCACAAAAATGTCGTATAACATCAAATAAATTTTTATATCAATATATGAAGTAAACTTTAAAAACATATAATACTAAATATTAAGAGCTTAATACCTGTTATAATAAGAACTTCAGATGAACCTAAACGTTCAACAAACAGACGAGATACAATAAGCTCAGGGCAAATGAGAAAACGTATTTCCTCTTGGACACAACCTTCACCCAATACTCCTCCACCAACAAATTTATTAGCAAAATCAACCTGAAAAACAATTCAAATATTTCCACACATTCTTATCAAATAAGAGTGATTTTCAGTAAAAGAACAATGTATATATACATCCAAATCTCTTTTAATTAGGTGTACAAATATGATTCTGCTATTTTTTTTTTTTTTTTTTTTTTGTAGATGTAAATACTGCTGCTACTTGTGTTAAATGTATCAACACTTGTATTTCACAAGTGTTACACAGTAAGCTTCTATTTTTAGTGTATCATATTTGTTATAAGTATAAACAAGCATTATTTTTACATGATTAAAAATCAAATTTTACACAAGCAGACATATTTTGTGGGAAGTTTTATATTATTTTATTCTAAAAAAAAAAGTGTCACGAAAACATATTGTTTGCTTACAGAAATTTATGGTGTTTGTTCTCCACCACATACAAGTAGTACAAAATGGTTTCGACATTTTAAAAGATGATTTTGAAATAGAGGACAAAGAAAGTGGAAGAGGCAAAATTTAAAAATGCGAAATTTAAAGCATTACTTGAAGATCTCTCGCAAACACAATCAGAATTAGTTATTACATTAAATGTTACTCATCAATGTATTTCACAATGTTTAAAAAAATGGGAATGGTTAAAAAACAAGCAAATTGGCTACCACATAAATTAAAAGAGACTTTGAATGTTGAAAACTTTTTGAACATTGAATTACAATTGGGAATGACATATTATTATAAATTATGGAAAATATCTCACTTGAAGCATGCCATGACCATCTGTTTCTATCAGTCCATCATCTTTTATAACAATAGTTTTAATGTCTTTTTTGGATTCCTCCCATTTTGGTAATGCTTGAAGACTTTGTCGATGAAATGTCACAGTTCCACAAGGTTCTAAAAAATAAGAAATAAAAATATCAAATATAATAAAGCACCAGGTTGTTAATCTTTTGTGATCAATTACAACAGCAACATGACACTGAAAATAAAATTACTTTCTAAAATTCCTATAATAAATTAAAATTCAAAAATGATAGCATAAGATAATTAAAAATAACTGATTTTTTAAATGCAGGAATACATTTGACAGATTAATTAAAAAAAAATTTTTTTTTGCAAGAAATAAACTAAAAATATTGTTATATATTAAAGCACACATTTAAATTATCCAATTAAATAGCTTTTAATATTTATTACCTTAAGCAGAAACAATTTTTTTAATAAGATATTAAGCATCAAACATAGCAATCATTTATTTTTTTACAATCATTATGGTTTTTAAAGTTTATTGCAAGTTTTTTGATAGCAATGATGATCATAGTTATATATTTTTTTATATGGAAAATTTTCCTTTCCTATGGGGAAAAAAAAAAAAAAATCTTTACAAATACACTACACAAATATTCAATGCAAGCAAATTATCACTTTTTAAGAAGTTTTTTTTGTAAAAAAAAAAAAAAAGTCTTAGAAATATGTTAATAAGATATTAAGATCATTGGCAAAGGGGAAAAAAACATTTATATCTAGGGAAAATAACTTCACAAAAATTTGATTCAGAACTTAAACTTTTAGGAATAATTACACATACTATAAAATTTACTGACCTTTCGAAGTAATCCTTCTAAAATAATTAAAAATACACTTCAATTTTTCAGTCCTTATTGAAGGTCTATATTTCACACCATAAAAAGCCTGAAAGAAAATTTTCAAAACCAAAAATATAATATTTATTGCATAAGGAAAGAATTGGTATTCTATTAAGTAATTACACTACTTGATAATACATGTACATGTGTGAATAGCAATATAATAATTATATTAGTATTTATAATAATATGCAATAGCTTTTATTTACAGTTTTTGGAATAAAATGTCACAAATTCTTTGATTATACAGAATTAAAAATAGAAAGTATAGTAAGATAATTAATTTTTAAATCAAACTAAAAAGCAAATATTGATAACCAATGTTTGTTTTCATTATCCAACAAATGAGTTAAAAGAATAACCAATTAAATAGGCAATCCTAGTCTCAGAAGCTCAAATAAAAATTTCAATGTCTGTCTTATATGAAATCCCACAAAATCTTAATAAATCAACCAAAAAGTTTTAAGTAATAATTATTTTTTTTAGTACTTAAACGTTGAAAATCCTAGTAGAATGAAGAAAAAGCATTAAATTTTATTGCAAAATATATCAAATATGGAAAAAGATCTTAATCCATAAATTTTCATATTTTATAACAAAATATTCTTCAAACATGTTGTTAGCAAAAAGTGTAATTAATAGCATAAAAATCTTGATTTTGCTTATAAAATATTTATATTCTCACCTATTGAAATTAATATCTGGATAAGTAGCATATTCATGGTTCCATCTCTGTTTCCTATCCTTTGGTTGGAAATTTCTACGAGGAAAAGTACAAAAGAAAGCATTCAGCAGAAGACATCCAATTTGTTTCTGTGACATTGTCACATAATGGTCTTTATTTTTCTTTAGCAAAGGTACCGGCTAAGTGAAAACAAGAAAAAAATCAAATGAAGGGAAAAAAAAGAAAAAAAAAACCTTTTAGCCAAGGGGAATTTTATTGAGGAAAAAAAAATTAAAAAAAAAAATACCATAATACTATGATAACAAAGGATCTTACACAAACACTATGATAACTAAGGTATTGATTTACATAAAGAACATTTTGACTAATATAATAAAGATAAAAAAATTTCAAAATTTATATATTTTATGGATTCTTCTTTATTACCTAATAAAATAATAAATGAAATAAAATGATATAGCATCTTTGAATGACAACTTTTTTGAAATAAAACAAATAAAATAGAAAAACAAATCTGGTGAAATAGCAAATTACCAACAACTCAGGATTAAATATATTAAATCATTCAAACACACACATTTTATTTTTTAAGCATGTTTCAGTATCTCACCTGAGTACAAATATTTGGTAAATCCAATGCCATATTTATCATCTTTGGTAGAGTTTCTTCAAAGAAATAACAACGTTCATCGTCAGAAAAGCACTAGAAAAAGATATTTCTTCAAAAAAAGAAAAAACAAATTACAAACAAAAAAAAAATTAGTTAACAATTCATAATTTTTTAATATTTTAAAAATATGTTTAAAGAAACAGGAATGAAATAAATACACACACACACATATATAATGTATTCAATAATAATTTGGTAAATAAAATTTCACCAAAAAGAAAAAACAATTAATAACTATTTCAAACATATTTTATTATTCAATATTGAAATTTCATATTGTGTTGTTAATTAAATTTTTAATAAACTTAAAAATGCTCACAAAATTTTAAAACAAGGATTTATGTAAAATACTTTTTTATGAAATTTTATTTTAATCCATGTGTCAAAAAAAAAGCAGGGAGGCACAATGAAAGTTTCCCTCAGCAGAGAGGGGGGAACGAAAAATATCTCTTTCCCTGAGTTTTCACAGAACGGAAAACTTACTATTCAGAATTACAGAAGAAAATTGCATTTACATTGATAAAAAATAAAACAATATAATAAAACATTTTTTCAAGTGAAAATGTACAATACAATTTTTAAATCACAAAATGCTCACCAATTGAAAAAACGTATGCAACCCGTTGAAGTTCCATTTCTCCCTATATTGACTATTATACTGTAGTATGGCTCTCTGTAAATCATAAGTATATTTTTCAAAAGCTTATAGAAGTTACTATATATATACATAATAAAATTCTTGTAATGCTGAATTATAATGATCAAATCAAAACAATTATGAATAAACATTTAACTAATATTGATAAATGCTGTACATCATATTAAGGCAATGCAGAAATTTAGAGACTTACCAATTTGCCATTTTTCTATCTACTTTATTTTTTAATGAACCCAAAATATTGTAACAATGGTAAACAGCTATACAAATATTTCTATAACTTATATTATAAATTATACTAAATTAATAAGTTATAAAAATATTTGCTAGAAGATATTACAATAATTCTATATTTAAATTTCATAATGTATTATTAATAAAATTTTTTTTAGAATTTTAATCTAGGATAGTTAAGTAAAATACCATTTTCCCATACATTTTCCTTATACATAAAAACATTAGAAACCTTAATAATTTCCAGTTTAGTAATTTCCCACCTGTAATCAACAGTACCATGCAATCCATGCACATAATTTTTATCTCCAAACTAAAAAATCTCTTATACTCAGCATGTGATTTACACCTGTTCTTTGACATGCCATATATCAATTAAGTTCTGTTTTTATACTCATAGTAAAAACTAACGAAATGCATTTTAGTTTTAATAAACATTTTTGATGCCATAATTACATGTTAAAAAAATATGTCATAAATTTAAAGAGATGAAATCAGAAGAAAGATTTACATTTAAGGATGGTAAAAACATGAGCCAATATTCTTATGATGATTTGTCATCTTCATATTTTTTTTTTTTTTTAATCTTGATCGGCATTAAATTTTTTTTCTATAATTTCATTTGAGTCGTTTTTCATTGATTAAGTACAATACAATGTAAGATATACATCACACATTTCATCGACTTTTGTAAAAATCTGTCTATCTTCTATCATATACAACTGTCATGTTTTTTTCTCGATGTTTAGAAAAATATATTTATTTCTCTCTCTCACAATGTTCTGTAATTTTGGAGGGAGGGGAAAAATGCATTTTTATGTGGTAGTTTTATAGAACTGATTTTTGAGAATGGTCCAAGGAAAAAAAAAATGCCCATGGATTGTAAACAGCAGCCTACCTCACCACAAATTCTAAGCCATTTTGCACAAATAATTTACAGATCGAGCAAAAGATTGAGGCACAATGTAGAAATTTCTAATAACAATGGAGATGATAACTGTAGTGATCGTTTGCTGAATTTATTAAAAAATATTTTGATTAATAAAAATATTAATAAAAAAATATTTGTAAAAGGTAATATTAATAAAAATATCAGTAACAAAAATTCATTCAAGTTTTGATGGGATCTTTTCAGTTTATTGTAAGACGTATTGTTATGCAATAATATAATAGTCTTTAAATAAGCAGTTTTTATCAGAAGTTACAGGTAAAAATATACACTTTTAGAATTATAAAACTGATACAATATTTAGAATAGTTATTCAGCTTATATTTTTAAAATTTTTATTGATCTAGAGGTATACTTTAGTAATCAAGATATAAATCAAATAATAATTACTTCAAGATCTTGGGATGACTGAATATTTCTCCTTAAACTTAAACAAATCAAATTCCATCTACTTTTAATTTGCTTTTCACCATTCTATAAAGTGAAAAAAAAATCTATTATTTTTAGGGCATAGAAAGATATGTAAATATATAAAAACACGTAAACAGTTTTTAGAAATGCTCCAGTAAAATTTAGATTGTTAAAGTAAAAAAAAAAAATTTCTTTTTGTACAATTATTTATATGTTTATTCTTTAAAATTTAATTTTAAGTTAAAAATAATAAATTAAAGAATTAAAAATATTTAAATATTATTTTATTTTCAGTTTATAATGTAATTTATTCCACAATAAAGTATAAATTGTAATAAATAATTAGTTAGAAAAGACTATAACAAATATATACATAATTACTATAAAAGATATAAACTGTATGATTAATTTTCAGAGAGCAAGTAAACACGAAATACAAAATTTTAAAAATTCTTTTTTATTAATTGGTTTACCTATGAGTACTTTATAAACTTAAATTCATTTCAAAATAATTGCAAACAAATTAAATTATGATAAAAGTAAATTTTACCAAGCCTTCAATTGGATATTCATTATGTGAAGAACAAGGCATTCGGACATGATTGAAATCCCACACATCTCTATATGTAGGAGGATATGGTCTAGGAGCAACACCTGCTCGAATATGTGGCTAAATTGATATTTAAAAACATCAAAATCAAAAATGAAAAAGGTATACACTTTAAAAAATGAAATATAATGATAAAAATCAAATAAGAATTGAAAGTAAATTTTTTTACAGAGTTACAGAACAATTATTTACTGAAAACATAATGGAATGGTTTTCCAATGGCTCTAGTTGTGGAAGAGGAATACTGCATCCAGGCATTCTGTTTAGGAATGATAGTAGGTGCTTAAAATAATAAAAATATTTTTATTGTTAAAAGAGGCATAAAAATATTTAAAAATAATTATTAAAAAAATTAAATTTACAATAAAATTACAAATAATTAAATACAGATCAAAATTACAATAAGTTAAATTAAATGTCTACATAAAAGTATTATCTATATTAAAGAAATTAGATTAATTAAAAATTACAATTACATATCTACATAAAGGTATTATTATCTACATTAAAGAAATAATTGCAGATCATATTCACATTACATATCTATAATAAGAAAAACATTTTCATAATGTACCTGTTCTTCATTAGAATCATCATCTTGTTGGGAATCCACTTCAGTAATAGTATTTCTAATTGGAGAAAGATCAAATAAGGAAAGATTTCTCAATACATATGAAAATACAAAGCAGAACAAGCATAATGTCAAATATTTAAAAATAAAATAAAATTTTTAAATTATGCTAATTTATAAGTTGGAGTTACTTTTTATTAAATTTGAATTTAATAAGAAATAATTCACAGTAAGGGAAAACATTTTGTATTTTTTGCATGCTTATTATAACTGAACCTGATTGCTTAGCAATACTTGAATTGCTTAGCTAATGGCATAATCTTGTCTAAGTGTTCTTTCACATTTGTTGCTTTTTATTATTGTTAGTATTGTGTTTGAAGTTTATTCTTTTGAGATTTGTTTATTGTTAGTGCGAATTCATGTCGATTGGAATTTCTAGTTAACTGTAATAACTGAAGAAAGTCACCAAACAAATGAGTGCCATTTAAATGAGCAAGTACCCTTACTTATTACTACATAATGAAATTTACATTACAGCTACATATTGTAACTACAGAAGAGTCCATGAACATTGATTTCAAGAAAGCCAGTGTATATGATATGTTCTGGAAGATTAAATAGCTGTCTGAGAATGAGTTACATAACAGGAGAATATAACACAAATCTTCAGTAAATAACTCGTAGATAGTGGGATTCTATTAATGCAGGGTCAGTAAGGTAGGGTGATTTTTCTCTTAAATAACAGTATTGCAGTTCTGTTCAAATCAATGAATGCGAGGGCTTATTTCGCCTTTGTGATTGATAAGTATTTACTACTTTATTGTCCAAATAATGCCTTTCAAGGAAACATAAATATCCAGGGAAAGCTAGCTAAACAGCTAGTTAATAATGAAACCCCACTATAAAATCTTTGTCGATTTTTTTGATATGTCGTCAAATCATCACTGAACATTTACATTTGGAGAAAAAATGGGTCCTGGCAAGGGAAAGTTACCAATTAAACTATTGATAAGATATATAGCTCCCAATATTTTGATTAAAATTTAAATTATTCAAAAAAAATTTTCTATTAAAATTTCAGATTTGATACGAAAAAGAAAAAAATATGTTAATATTTACTAACTTTTAAGAATCTAATATTATCATTATACAAAAATATTTTTTATAGAATGATATAGATTATTTTTTTTTTTAACTCGATTAAGATAAATTCTCAATAAAAAGTAAATTTATAAAAATAAAAAATACATACTCAGAATATTCAAGACTATTGGATGAACCAGGAATATCTATAGCACTTGAGGAAGCAATCTCTTGGCTACTGCATTCTTCTATAACAGGCGAATCAAAGATTTCAGGTGAGCTAGGAAATAAATCGGCTGAGGCCCCTAGGCAGTTTTCTGGGGAGTCTGGGATCTCGATTTTTTCGGATTCAGGTGTATCAGTTGATGAAGCATTATTTCTATGTAAATTATTTTTTGAAATTTGATGATCTGAAAGAAAGTTTTTTGGTATACTAAATCAAACAAAAATCAAATCTAAATTAGTAAAAAGCCTTCTCTTATACACTAACGAGTTGAGATCCGACCAGTCTGAAGCATGCGCGGCCGAAGCTACAATTTATTATAACTTTAGTATAATACGTTTTTTTATCCATAAAAATTATGGGTATTATTATCGAGAGCTGAATTTTTCGTTTCATTGATTAATTTTTTGTCCTTGATCACTTTCAAGGTTTTTTATTGGTTAATGTTTCTTTTTTTTTTTTTTAATTTCTTTTCACTAGCTATTCTTAATAGTTTATTTAAATTTCTTCCACGATCTTTTAAATACATAATATTTTATCTTCCTTTCAAGACCTTTAGATACACAATATTTATTTAAATTTCTTTTTATGAGTTAATAATTATACAATTAAATAAAGTAAAATTGTTTTAAAAGATCGCCTGGTGAAAGCAAAAGCAATTTTATTCCAAAAATGAGATTTTTCAAGGGGGGAAATCGTAATTTATTTTTTTATATTTAAGATTGCTGCTATGCGTTTTGTTCTTGCATTAAATTCTAAATTTTATGAATAACTTGTAAATCGACCCAGCCGGTTATTATTTTTATTTTGTGTTACGTAATATAATAGAAATGGTTATATCAAAACCAGTTTTCTTTTACGGTATCAATTCTAGAATTATGCATGTATTAATGAATGTTTCAGATTTAAGATTGTAATAAAAACACCATAATTCAAATTTATATGTACTACTTATTTAATTTCTAAAGAAAATCAGTGCTACTATCTGGTTATCAATTTCATGTTTTGGCGAGTGTTGATGTTTTATTAGTAAAAACTTGTATTGCAATTTTCGAACCTCACTTAGAGTGAAACGATTTCTGCTGTTTATGTGTGAAGAGGTGGGAATTTTTTTACACTGCTCCTGGATTTGATAAGATGCATTTTAGTAATAAACAACTTACTCTTTTTTTTTTTTTTTTTTTTTTTCAAATAAATCACTGTCCTAGATAAAAGTATTAAGTTACATACTTCAAACGTGTTGTATATATGTAATAATATGTTGCTTTTCCATATTTTGTATTAAAATGAGCTATATTTTCAATGAGACTATACGGAAAAGTGCTTCGTTTACCGTTTCGAAAGGGGGGATGGGGAAATATTCAGTTGCAAAATGCTTGGTACAATAGATTTTTTCTACTTTTTATTTTAACTTTTAATATTCTCATTCGTTAAAATATAACACTCGGTAATATTTTATTTTTTGTTAAAATATTATCTCAATAGGCCTTCCCCACGGTTTGCTACCTCAGCTTCAAAATAATACAATTACCTCATAACAGTTACCTTCGATAGATTGCATTATAGAACAGTTAAAATCCTTTTTTTTATTATTAACAGCTTCATTATATACCTTTAGTTAAATATCTATTAACCCTTTGCACTCGAGGGCTCCGGAGCGGAGCAATTTAAAATTTGTCTTCCAAGCTCGAGGGCTCCGCTACGGAGACAACGCAAATAACAATATAAATAACGCGTATATCAAACTTACATGCGAATATGATCTTAGGAAAATAATAAATAATTTAATAATGAAATAATTTAAATGGCTCTGCTCCGGAGCCCTCGAGTGCAAAGGGTTAATCTTTCACATTTTCGTTTTACTCCAACAGTAAAACTTTTCTTTTTAACCAATAACGTTGACATGATTCTGAAATGTATAACATTTTGCGCATATAAGTATTAGCCAAGAAACTATTCCATTTCAAAAATCTCATCACAATGGATGCGAGTCAAACTGCATTCCATGAATTAAATTATTCTGTATTAATTTATTTTTCAATTTATAACTTATGTATAGCATTTTATATTTCTAATCAATATTAAAAATAATGGTAAATTTATATAAAATAAATCAATTATTTGTATTTCATCATACAACAGATAATATTGTTAAAAGAAAAAAAAGATTATCTTAAAGCTACGGTAGCATTAAAAAAATATATCATTGCGAAAATACTTACCAGAACTTTTAGAAGCAGTTTCAGAAGACATAGTTTCCATTCTATAAGAATTACAATGAAAAAAAAATTTAATTTGGTACCATAGAAAAAAAAATATACAAATTTGATAACAAATGCTAAAAAATCTGCTGTTTTAGAACATATTCTTTCAGTCACAACGTTCGAAAATACTTGAACTATATGATGAGCATGTTTGCATCATTTGATTAAAATATTTAAAATTGAACTGCATTTAAAGAAGCTGATTGCACAACCACATGCAAAAACCTGTGCTTGCACAACGAGAAACAATACTAAGAATTCGAAATTCCGTTTTTATCAGTCGAACCGCTCATCAGAACAATGAATTTGATAAGAGTAAAGCAATCTTATTCATATGTGAAGAGGTTCAACTTGAGGTCACGTACTTAATTAGTACTTCAGAACACTCCCCCTCCCCATACAATAATATCTTTTAGTTATCTGGATTATCGAATAAAACAAAAACATTGAAAACATTTGATAAAGATATTTTTTATATTATAAATGTAAAATGTACATGAAATCTTTCCAATAAAATAATAATAAATACACAAAATATGCTTTTTATACAAATGATACCTGTATTGCTTTTTTAACATATGCTTAAAATACTTATCTCCATAACTTGAGGTCTACGAGCAAAGCAAATGGAATATATTTCGCATTTTATTAAAATAAAATAAAATATTTTATTTGAATTATTTTTTTCTGTTTACTTTATAATAGTTAATAATGATTTAAATATTAACATTACAGTAAAAAAGCAACTCTTAAAAAAAGTTTCCGACATAATGCATTTTTTAATGTTTAAACTTAAGCATTTCGATTTCTCAAATTTCATGCTTTTCCTGCCTTCACATTGGAAAGCAATCTTTTAATCGAATTTGACTGAAATCATAGAAATTAAAAAGACTTATCACACTTTATTCCAGACGGCTAATTAAAATTATTTCAAAAATGTATTTTATATTTTATGTGATCTTAAACTTAAAAAAAATTTTACTCTAATATTAATAACAATAAATAAAGTTATTAGGAAAGCTATGTTTTTTAAATGCGGCAAACTAATTCCCAGAATATGGCAATCTATAACAAAGTATCCATTTAATTAAATTTTAAACAATCAAATGATACTGAACGTTTAACATAATTGCATAATTCCTTCAGTTTTCCAAGTTTAATATACTGTACATAACATTAAATTTTCTTCTTCATTGGCGAAACAGCCCCATGGTGGGTCAAGGCCTACTGACAGATTTCGGGACAAGAGATTAAAAAAATTTTTTTTTTTTTTTTACATGGTAGGGTTGTCAGCCTTACGCCCAACAGTCATATTAGACCGGGACCTAAGGTTTAAAGCGGATTCCGAATCATTACATATGTAGCGACACCTATTGATGGAAAATAGAATACAAATTGAACGACTTCTACTTTCACTGTTAAAAAGGGAATTTTCCGCTAGAATGAAAACAGAACGTAGTTGGCGTTAGAAATTAAATAAAAGATGTTGTAAACGTAAAAATTGATTATCGTCTTTTATTTTGCCGTATGGATTTTAATAACACTACGCAACCTTTACAAAGCCGCCACATACTTGGTGACCAGTGAATTATTTGCAAACAGTGAATTATTTACAAAAATGATTGACACTAATGGATCGGCGAAAAAAACCATCGGAAGTAGCGCGGGTAAGTGTCAAAATACCTCCTTTTTGGGCAGAAAAACCAGAAATATGGTTCTTTCAAGTTGAAGCACAGTTTTCAATTTGTGGAATAACAGCCGAGGATACAAAATTCAACTACTTAGTTTCGCAATTAGGAACCGAAATTTGTTGAAAGTTTGTGGGGCATTATTATAAGTGATGATAATAGAACAAAATATACCGCTGCTAAAGAACGTTTGCTGAATACTTTTTAAAGAAAGCGAAAATAAGCGTCTTCAAAGACTGCTGACAGGACTTGATTTGGGAGATCTTAAACCCAGTCAACTTTTACAAAAAATGTGAAACCTGGCTACTGATGGAATTACTGATAAGGTGCTAACAACATTATTTCTACAAAAAATGCCTGATTCCGTGCGGAATATTTTACTAGTTAGTGATGAAGAAATTGAAAACTAGCATTAATGGCGGATCGTATTCTTGAAATGCAACCAAAACAAGAACTTTACTCGCCGGACTCGAAACCGAAATCTGGGGCACCGAGAGCTAGTCACTCCGGTCATGAGGCCCCACATATCATTAAATGCATAATATAAATTAAAAAAAAAAAAAAAATTCCACATTCGTAATTAGTAGATTTCCCCTTCCTATTACAGTTGCAACATGGGCAAAAATGAGCTAAATGTTTATACCAGTGATGGTTGTCAAACTATTTTCATTTTCGACCTCACATTTTGTGTAAAATTTTGTCGCGACTCCTGGATAAGCAGTAGACATTTTTTTTTAAAAGTGAAATTCTTTCCGGGATTTGTGCTATGTTTCTTTTATTAGAGATTTGAAATAAACCACGTAATTTTATGAAGCAATGGTTTAATTTATGCACATATATTTGTTAATGAAAAATACTTTACATCATAAAAATTCAATATAACGCGTTGCTTGCAAAGATCTCGCGATTGCTTCTTTGTTCTGATCTGCATTGGAAATCTCAAATTCTTAAGTCATCTTTTGGATTGAATCGAGATCGATAATTTGTTTTTAATGGCAACTGATTTTGAAAAATCCCGTTTCACAGAAGTAGGTCGATGCAAACTAAATAAAAATATTAATCGCTCTTTTTTTTCAAATCGGCATATTCGGTTCCAAATCGATAACAAAAAAATTTTTTTTTTATAAGTCAGTGATTTAAATTGAATTCTCAATGTTTCATTGCATGAAACATCAATTAACTATTCATTTTCTTTTTAAGGGATATTGAAATTAAAATATTAAACGAAAATGGATCACGTATCCAACCTACCTCATGATCTGGAAATTGTTCGTACTTTTTCGAAAAGTTTTCTCCTAATTTTATTATATGACTGGTAATGTTGTTTTCAAATAAGAAATCTGTATTATTTTCTCTGAAAAGCATGGGAACATGAGTGTGTTGTTTTTATTCCATTTGTCAGCTTATTCTTAAATGCTTCAATTTTACTATACGATGTTAAAATGTTAGTACTCTCTCACTGTAGACAATTCAAATCATCAAGTTTTTCGAAAATGTAACTGGTGGTTTTCGAGAAAATCTTCATTGATGAATGAACTTGCCAATATTTATTTTTTTCTATAAAAAAAAAATGTAAACTTTGCTGTGTCTCTCAAATCAAGAGAAGAATATTAAAATATTGCCGAGTAAGAGCCATCTGACTTCGGTACGTGCCGAAGTTTAAACCCATCCAGCTCATAACAGAATATTCAAATGAGACGACTAAGGCTGTGGCTTTTAAAGTAACTAATTACAATGACGATATCCTGTAATATTTTTGTGCAGTTCTTCATCCCTGTCTTTTGCAACCAGAGCATATCTATGTATCGAGCAATGGTTGACTACCATATGGGAGCAATTCTCTTAAAAACCTTATTATTACCTATTAATGCTACAGTACCATAAAACATGCAAACTGCGTCAGAAGGTGCCCAGGTAAGATAATTGGTTTCAAAATATATAATAATAATTTCAGGTATTTTCTCTTCAAAATTTTTTTCCTCCAGATTTTTATAATAAATATCCTCTAATATACCGTTTTCATAAACGTATCTCACATAAACATTAATTGATACAATTTAGTAATGTAGGTACTGTCGTCAATCTGTGGTGCAAATATTGGAGAGTTTTGCATTCGATATAACAGGACTCCATATCCCAAAAACTATAAATGATCTTCCAACGAAAAAGTTGAGGATCAATAAACATTTTAATATCTATAATTGATATTTCAATTAATTGTCCAATACTTAAAAATAAATTATGCATATACTGATCAAAAACTTATTTAGAATTCATAAAAGCAGTAATAAAAGTAATAATCTAATAGAATTGCAATGAATAATTAAAATTTTGTCAGAGATTTAAGCAATATGAAGTGAACTGATAGCAATTTGTAAAACTGTAATATTTTTCAATAACTATTCAATTTTTTAATGAAAATTTACATCATAAAAAAATTCAATAAGAGGAGGTATGTGCTTGAAAAGATCTCGAGATTATTTTTCTCTGTTCGGATCTGTATTGGAAATCTCAAGCAGTAAGCCATCTTTTGGATTCAATCGAGATCGATATTTTGTTTTCAATAACAAAACAAATTTTTAAAAATCTGTTTCGCATAAGTAGGCCGAAGCAAACTAAATAAAAATATTAATTGCTCTTTAATTCAAATCGGCATATTCGTTTCCAAATCGATAAAAAAAAATTTTTTTGGTAAGTCAGATATTTAAATTGAATGCTCAATGTTTCATTGCTCGTAACATCAATAGTGGAAAAAAAGAAAGTAGAGAAAATTAACTTCGATTCTTCAGTGTCAATTTGGCGAACTAATAAGTAATTATACAGTTTTTAGCTTCGTAAATAAACTAACAAGTCAAAACTATTTACAATAAAACAATTCATATATCACACATTAAGATATTTTTTATCATAGTGTAAAACATATTTGCCGTTTTACAAATTACTAGTGATATTTGATTAGGGATTGTACTTATCCCTAATCAACTAACAGAAAATAATATTCATTATAATACAGTTATAAACTGATTTCATGAAATCAGGAATCACTAAACATTTTGACACGAGCTACTGATTATTTCCCACGTTTGGAAGGCACCGACCAATATACTTAACTTTCTAGAACAAAAGTTTTAATCTAAATTTAAAATTGATGTAACCGTGCGTCTTCCTACACACCAGCCAGAACGCCTACTTATGGCGTTAAGGAAAATGTCAATCGGCTTCGAAACTCTCACCCAAGTGAAAGTAGAGTACATCCCAGCGCTCCCGATGAGAAACGTTTAGTTTATAGTCTCTCATCCCGAGAGGAAATGTACACTCATGTCCATAAATTAAGGATAATGAAGTTCAGGCAAAAGAAAGAGACAGAAGCAAATCAAATTTGACTTATTTGTAAAGTCTATTTATTAAACAAAAGGTAAAGAGCAAAAAGATGCTATATGTTTGACATAATTAATAAAAATTGCGATTTTTACTCCCTGGAGCAAATTTCAAAAAAGAACCTATTTACAAAAACAGTATAACATAGTTAGTAGGATGGTTAATATGGAATATGTCTCCCGGACGATGCAATACAGGCCTTACAACGCCTAGGCATGCTGAGTATCAAATTATCAATCTGATCTTGGGGAATATTACACCACTCATCAAGCAATACCCTCCGAAGTTCCGGTTGACAGGTGGGAGGGGGTTGACGGGCTGCATTTCGTCGGCCAAGCATATCCCACACATGCTCTAGTGGATTCAAGTCCGGTGAGTATGCTGGCCAATCCATACGGGTGATATCCTCCAATTGAAGGCATTCGTCTACAATGTTTGCACGGTGAGGACGGGCGTTGTCATCCATAAACAGAAATTCAGCACCCATGGCGCCCCGAAACAAACGTACATGTTGGTCCAGAATGGCATCCCGATAGATGTGGCCTGTCATCGTTACACTCTGAACATGCAGGTCAGTTCTGGAACCAAGAATAATTCCCTCCCCAAACGAGCAATCGGGTGCACCACCGTAACGGTGTCGTTCAATGGTGTTCTCTTGGTGGTAACGGGTATCTGGCGCTCTCCATATGAAAGTCCGGCGAGAATCAGACTGCAAACTAAACCTGGACTCGTCGGAAAACATCACACAAAACCACTAAAGCATGGAGATGACACTCTGGGCGATTCCAAGTTCCTCGGATACTTCCAGCTGGGTACGTCCACATTCCGATAATTCTACCACGTAAAAAATCATCCAAATGCTTCCTTTGTGCCATAACTATGCGGTTATCGCACTGAATGGCTTTTAAAGCGCTTGTGAACAATTTTTACTTCTTTGCCACCATTCCTTATATACCCCTCTCTTACACTCTCGTCATTGTGACGTACTATCCGCGCCATCTGGTGGTTTCCTGTAATTTGCATATTCTTCTTCAAGATGTGTATGATAATTTACAGGTGAAATTTTTATTTTAGAGTTCAATTTCTGTGTGATTCTGAATTATCCTTAATTTATGGACATGAGTGTATTTAGCACACAATAGTTGGCTTACAGACTCTCATCGGAAAGGAAGTATATTTCGCGCAATCCTGCGCTTAGCCGAGAGTACCAGCTTAGAAGTGGAGTCCTTCCACAAAGCTATTATTAATTTACTTTAAATGTATTAAATATTGTATGTGCCTAATTGTAAGAGTGTGGTGTTTGTGAGTGTGTAAATAAAACTGTGAGTTTTTAAACCTGTGTTTCAAATATCTCAACCACACCCATTTCCCAAGTTCTTAATAAGTTCTAGAAAAACTACTTTGTCTATTTATTAAATGTACTCAAATAGAATAGAAAAATGAAAGATAACTAAATTTACAGGTAAAACATTTTTCTGTTTAAGACGTTCTTTTGATTATGACGATCAATTTCGATTTTTTTTTTTTTAAATTTCAAAGCCTAATTTAATATTTTAATTCAATAATAATCACGTCAAAAATTCATGAATAACTACTAACAATTATCAGAGGGAAAAATATATTTACACAAATGATGTGAATTATAAAATAATAAGTAATGATTTATATACGTTAGCGAGTGTTATCTGTTACTAATAAATAAAAATATTTAATTATTTTGCATTATTACAAAAAAAAAAAAAAAAAAAATAGATGTGATACGTTCGTTTTAACTCATGTGTTGACCGAAGTGTCGGTCACGTAATAATGCTCACGGATTGATCTTAACCCGCGTTCCGTAATTTCGAGATCCATGTTTGAAGTAAGGTGCGCAGTAGATCTACCTTCCCGTGGTGTACCTGGTAATACTTTTCAGTGGCTAAAAGATCTACAACTTGGCATTATGTTAGATTAATGAACTCTGTTTCAGCATGTTTTGTTGTATTCTCTGTTCTTTTTTATTTTTTGTTGTTCTTTTTTTTTTTTTTTTTTTTTTTTGTAACTGTTCATAATCTGCCATTGGAAATAATAATAAATAAAAAAAATGTTTGAAGTAAAAATTGGTTTTAGATCAATATTTTTTCTGTACATTAATTAATGAAAGAATGGATAAAAATTGAAAATAAAATGTTCGAAAACATATATTGAAATTTTTATGCAAAATTTAAAAATGCACCACAGATAAATATATATATTAATACATTATAAGCGTATGTGTATTTATTTATGAAAACAAATCTCATAAATAATAAAAAAAAAAAAAAAATTTAAATAAACCTTTTTTTCTGCAGCAGCTGCCATCAGATCACGGAGATTTTGCTCCATATTGGAAGTTGCTATTTGGAAAAAAAAAAAAAAAAAAAAAAAAATATGATTTTCCTTTTATTAATAAATCATAAGCAAAAACAATAACACAAAATGAAATGAGTTTTAACTAAAACAATTATCTATTAACTTGTTAACCCTTCTTATAGGTAAAGATTCTATTACATTATCTTTCCAAAATTCTGATATGAGGTTTCGAGCATTGGTTTCATTTTTTTATAAAGATGATAAGCATCAGAATTGATGATACAATAAATCTTTTTTTTTTTTTTTTTTTATTTATCTCGTAAGTTTTCGTGAAGTTTCACTTTTATTTTCTATAAATGCATTTTAAATTCATATTAATTAATGATATTACTAGATTTCTTCTAGATGTCTATCTTATTTTCCAGATTTATGCAAATGATTAATACACGGGGAAAATAAAGTCTGAACACACAAAGTTTAGAGAAATGAAATTTCTCAAAGAATTTATCTAGGTAGCATTTATTTGTTTAGTTTCCAAGGTTACAGTGCGAGAGTAGCCATTTCAAATGTGAAATTGTGGTACATTAATAACTGTTGCAGTCTTCGATTTTGAATACAAATATGAAACACGCATGCATGTCTTACAGATGCAATGTGTCGTTTTGTGGGACTGATGCAATTATCAAATCAGCAATTTTTCCATCAAGTCAGTCAAATCAGCAATGATCCGTGACGGTTGTGGATGACGTCATCCAATAATGTCCTATGTCGGGTGAGGTCAAAGCAACATATTGCCACCCAGTAGAGCAGGTTGAATGACAGCAGTGATATGGGGACGGACGTTATTCTGTTAAAAACGTCGCATGGAATAGAGATCAAATGGCACTCACCAGTCTGATGTACAAATTTGCTGTCAAAGTGCATGGAAAACGGCGTGAGTGTTCCTGCTGCTGTCATAGGAAATTGCTCCCCACACAATAATTGCTAATGCAAAGCACAGTGTATCTATGACGCACATGGATTCACTCCAAGCGTTCATTTGGTCTCCTTCTAACCAACATAAACCATTACTGGCACCAAGATAGACTGATCACTCTTCTGAGAACACGACAAATCTCCACTCCGTCCTCCAAAGAGTTCTGGCTTGACACCGCTGAAATCGCAGATGGCGATGATTTAGAGTTAGCGGTATAAACACTACACGGCATCTGATCCCGAACTATTCCCGTAGTAATTAATTTATTATTACTTGCTGTGTCATTTTAGTCGCATTTCTGCTGCAGAAGCAGTACAATATGCTAACTCAATCGGGGAATATGGCAGTCTTCCTTCTCAATAATGCCCCATTTGCGGCTAGACCACTGTCCATTTGAAGACAGTATCTTCCCGTGACCATTGCAGCAAACAATCATGCACAATGGATACATTCCTGTCAAGTTTTTAGGCAATATTGTAAAAAGAAAATCCACCTTCTCGTAGCCCTATTAAACGTCCTCTTTCAAACTCGAGTAAGTTGCTGATCAAGAATACTGATCTCCTTAAAGGCATTCTTGACTCAAATCTGGGTCATAACACCTAATCCGTAAGATAAATAACGCTTCCATTGTATATAAAGCAAACATGGTTTTCATGATCATAGTGGCGTTATTAGACCTACTTTTATTCACCTAGTGCGAAATATGAATAGATGTCATCTTTCAGATGCAGAAACACATATCTGCAAAAATAACATTTATCTAGAATAATTCCTTCTTGGCACTAGGATTTTATTTTTCGCCAACGAATATAAATGAATGCTATAATAAATTACCGGACTGAATGGCCGAGTGACTAGCGCTCTGGCGCTCGATACCACAGGTTTCGGGTTCGAATCCTGGTGGTGCCATGGATGTTTGTAGTGGTTCGGAATCCACTTTAAGCTGTATGTCCCGGTCTCATATGACTGTTGAGCGTTGGGCGTACAGCTGACAACCCTACCCCCTCTCGTCACGAAATCTACCAGTAGGTAGACGGCCTTGGCCCACACTGGGCTGGTGAGCCAATGATGATGATGACAATAAATTACTTCTCAGTATTGTTTTAGTTGCAATTTTATCATATTTATCTTTTATTATAAATTAAATCTCATTCATTTCTACTATAAATGCATTACTACTTTACATTATTACATACCTACTTTTTAAATACAGGAAGTATAATTTTATAAAATATATTTTCTTTGTGCATTCATACATAGATTGAGTAGTTAAAGGGTTGAATTTTCAAACTTGGTGGAAGAGTTGAGTTTGAAACCTATTAAAGTAGCTGAGATTGACATCATAAATCTGTCTGCAAGAAAATTTTTTCATTACATTTGAATAGGAGGGCCTAAATTGCTGTTGCATAATTCACATTAAATGTAAATTACACTATAGTGGAGGTGGTGCAGCCTAGTAATGGCTAGTTTGCTACATCAATGATAAATGGTTTTTAGTTTAAGTATTCAGCTTTAACAGAATAGCAGTTATAATAATAATAATAAACCTACTAAAAGTATTTAAATATTAATCATAATAAAAAATGAATCAATAATAACATCAATCATTACTATTTAATTTGGTTTTATTGTAATCTTCCATTACAAGTCTGAACATTTCCAGCAATGTTTATTATAATAATTTACATTAAAATTAAAAAACTTTCAGGTTTGAAGGTTCTGAATTACAAAAATGCAACAATGATGCAAAACAATAGACATACAGATGTTTTAAATTCAAGTTAAAACCTAATAATAAATATTTTATAAAATTATAATAATCACAAGATACACGATTCTTAAAAAAATAGAAAAACTTAATACCTAAAATTCACAGGAAAAAAAAAAAACTAGTTTAAAGAGAGAAAATCAGGTATTTCCTTATTATTACAGCCAGCAATGAATCAATAACCTATGTCACCAAATAGTTAGCTATCTTATCCATGGTCATTTATCATAGGAAGTGCTGTCGGAACTATTTAAATAACGGAAATAATAATAATGAAGTACTGAAAATTAGTTAAATTAATCAAAAAGTCATGAGCCCCAAATTAATAAATATGTATATTAATGAATTGAATAAATGTATTAATTCAGGTAATGCAGTCAACTTTTTATGCTTTGGCTTACAGTTTTAAAAGCATAGAATTATAACAAAAATAAATGAAAACAAGTGTGTGCATTAATTAATGTAATGATTAAACCAATTTTGAAAAACTTAAGTTATCTATCAAATGGATGGTATCTATTTTATCTTTTTTTTTTTTTACTTTAAATCATCATTAAATTTTTATTTATATTATAATTTGAAATTTAACACAAAATTGAAACTAGTACCAGAATCTATATTTCCCAAAGTTTATATGTGTGTGTGTCCACCTATGCACAGTAACAATTAACATACAAAATTTCACTAAAGTTGGTAAGGATACTTATGATATAAAGCCTAGATCACATAAAAAATTCGAAATTAGATAAATATTTTTTTCGTAATTACCCATTTAGATTTTACACCAATTTTGTGACTTTTCATAGTTGGTGAATTTTTCATGATTAATGTTATTTTTTACACTGTTTATAAACAGATTGACATATAAACAAAACATATTAGTCAGTGAATTGCAACTACCCATAATTTTGTTTAATAAATAAGATAAAAATATGCATTACCAATAAAAAATTCCTGTCAAATAAAAACAATCATTACCAATATAAATAGTCATTTTACAAAAAAAAAAAAAAAAAAATGTCCTGGTTTAATCCTCGACTATTGTTACGACTGTTATTACCCAAAGAAGTAGCAACCCGAAGTATATTACCAATTAAATAAAAATCTTTAAGTCATTGTAGTTCAATTCAAGGAATTGTCCACTGGTTGTTCAAAATTTGATAGTTATAGGGTTGAGTTTGGGAGGAGCCCTTTCTCAATATGTGGTTGGGAAAAAGAGTTCCTTGAATTTTGTATGTGTTTTTCTTCTTCTGTTCTAAGGCTTTGCAGTAGGAAAATACTTTGTATCAAGTTCTTAAGAAGGAATGTTATAGAAGCAACTATTTTAAAAAAGGAGAAAACATTTTTATTTTCAGGATACCCTTGATAATATCAGATATGCTGTTTGAATTCAAAAGATTGCAATTCCCAATACTTGTTTTTAGTATGTCTATAAATAAAGCCAATAACTTAAAGTTGCAAGTAATTGATTAGGGATTGGACTGTTTTAGTCATGATTAATTATATGTGGCAATGTCTGGAGTTGGGAGTAGAAAAAAATTTATATGTGCTTGAAAACGAAGGGGAAAAGATGAATGTTACCAACACCCTCTAACTGATGAATAAATATAACTTACATGACAGTTATGTAATTTTTGCTAATTAAAATGATGTTAATAAAAGAAAATAACAAAAGTATTGCATCTTGAAAACTAAACATTTTCAAATACATATACACTGATACTTTTAACATTTATGTAATACTAAAAAAATCTATAAATTCATCATTCACATTAGCATATATTTTGCTGATATCCATTCTAGCAATGACAAAAAGGAGCTTAACTCTTTGATTTAAAAGTTTCCAAAATATCTCTTTGATATAAAGGAGCTAATAAGTTTTATTTTCTAAGGCTGGGCTATATGTGGTAGTCTAATATAAGATTTTTTAAATGACTAAAAAAATATTAATAATGTCAACATTTGTCTAAACGCATAAAAATTAATTTAAATTTACCTTTATTGTATTAAAATAATAGATCTCATACATTCGTTTATGACAGTTATACCTTAAACCACATATAATATATAACTGCTGTCTCAAAATGCAATTTATCAATTCTTTAAAAAATAAACAATATAGTGCACAATGTACTTTTAATAAGCAAGAAATAACTTACTTTCTAATTTAGGTTTTTTATTCAATGCAAAACTCTCTTTAATATTAATTTGTCTGTATCGTTTGTGTCCTGTATTCATATTATAAGTTTTAGAAAGATTAAACTTTTCATATTCCAAATGTTAAAATAAAGTGTTCTTTTTTTTTTTTTCATAGAAAGCTGCAGTGATAATCCATAATAATTTTGTGGAGTAGTAGTTGTAAAAGCTACAAAAACTATTTTATAAAAATAGCTTTTTAATAATATATTTTTGCGAATTCACATGCTTAGTTTTCAATGTTATAAGCACTCCGCTTCGTATATTTTCCAACTTAATAATAATCCAACAACAACTTACGAGATTGCCTAACAATTCTTAGAAAATTCTTTGTTTACATCCAAAATATACTTTTATAGTATAATTTTTTTTTAAAGAAAAATTGTTTCAATCAAATGTTTTATTTATTTTGTAAAATTGAATATTGGATATTATTTATTTTTCAAAAAGTTTAAATAAAAAAATATTTAATAAATTATATTATGCCAATTTTTTTTTTTTTATAATCAACTTGAGTGCTTGATAACTTTAACTTTAACTACAAAATTAGCTGCTGTTTTGAATTGTTTATATTTTGCACGTGGGTTGTTCAGGATTTCAGTTTTATTGAAGCGAATAAATCAGCATGCAGTTACCGGCTTCTTCAGAAAAATCTGATAAAACGAGAAGTGTAGATGAAAGCATATTAAATTTGTTTTATAAATTATCCAGTAATATATCAAAAATTCGAGTTGAAGCATGTTCAGCGATTTTACGTATCTTACTAAAAAAGCAAAACGAAGTAATAATCACTTTTATAATTTATTTTAGGATCTACAAATATTTTTTATATGTTTATAACCACATTGATTTAGGGGATCTTTATTATTAGTTTATAGTAATTTTTGTGGGGTAAAAAGTATTTAGCGACGATATTTTAAAACTTATATTTCCATTCTACTAAACTTTTTTTGAATCGAAAAATATGTATGTTGATGTGATCACTTTTCTTTAAAATATTTGTTTGTGTATAATGAAATATTTTTATTTTATAAAATTATGTCTACTATATTATATAGGATGCTAAAAATTTTTTATCTTAAGGGAAGGGAATACCCAAGTTGAATCCACCTATTAGAATTACAGCCCTCCTCCTGTCTTCTTAACTGGTGGACTCAACTTGGGTATATCCCCAAAATTACATAAATTTATAGTTCAAAAAGTGTTTTGAATTATTTACAAAAATCTTAATGGGAATGTTAAACTTAAAATGTTGAAGTTAATTTTAAAATATTGAATAGTTAATTAAAATATTACTATGCTAGTTGAACAATAATATTAAAATATTTTAATTGTTGATGTTGTATCCCTGAAGAGTACAAAAAAATCAAATATTGTGGTGCTCCCAAATAATGGTGGCTTTGCTGATTGCTATCACAGAGTATGAATCCTCTTCAGGAGAAGATTTTCCATTGCCTCGAGAAGTTGTAATTTTTATCTGTTGGTTCGCGGGACATATTTTATTTTTGTCCTACCACCCAACAAAAAAAATAACCGAGGCATTCTTCAATTCACCACCCATGGACGCTCCCTATAAGGGTTTACAATATTTTTACATATAATTTGTATATATTTTTTTTTATTAATTTGTATACGATAATAATTTAAATATAATTTTTTATATATTGTATATAGCTGATTAAATAGTGCATTATCAGCACATTAATATTGGCAATCACTAACCAACAATAATCTAATAGTTAAATTTGCTTTGGTAAATTTACTGAAATTTGCATGTGATAAAAAATTAAAAATTTAACTACATTACCTAATAATTCAGATTAAGAGTTGCACCCTATTGAATTTTGGTACTACGTATTAACGGTACCTTGGCGACAGACTTGGCGGTTTTAAGTGTCCCAATCTTTATTATTTGGAATAAAAATATTTTGAAAGCGTTTTGATTTTAAATGAAGTGTTTCATATATATTTTATTATTTGGAACAAAAATTTTAAGTGTAGATTGTGGCGTGTGCTCTTTTTATTGGCGCAACTGTCGCCAAGGTAAATATGTACCGAATATTTAAGACTAGAATTTAAAAAATGAACTAAATAACTCACAGAGTTATGATGCATTTCAAAGTGGATCACAAGATCATTTGGGTTGGCCACCTCTGGCCTAAACTAAACTTTAAATATCTGCATTTTCAAGAATTCAAGTTGCAGACTAAGAGTTAGCAATTAGGAAGTGAATATTTATCTGTTCTGCCAGCAGAGTTCAAGGAAATGACAAAGAACAGTTTAAAAAAAAAAGTGAAGGGAGGGGGAACTAGTCAAAACCACACAAATGGGTTTGGAGATGGGAAAATACCAAATTAATGGTCATTAATGCATGATTCATATGCAGACCTCATTAAGGCATGATTGATTTAACACAAGTCAAACCATAGAGCAAAATTCATTTTGCTGCTGATAATTTTTTACACATTTTTTATTGACCAATATATATTGCATTGCTTTTTATTTACCTAAATTATTTATATATTTTGGATATTTTATTAAGGTTTTAAAAAAAATTATTGTAGATAAAAAATAATATATTTTTGTATATTCTAATTTCATTGTTATTCTATTGTTCATAAAGGCAAATGAACCAACAAAAGATCTGCAGTATTGTATTGAGCGACTTATTAAAGGTTTGGCTTCATCTCGAGATTCAGCAAGATTAGGTTTTCCCTTCTTTTAACTGAGGTAAGTACAATTGATTGTGTAATTTTTGTAAGGTAATGAAAAAAAGTTGGTGAAGCAGTATCATCTTTTCATAATTAAATTAATTAATTAATTAGTTTAAAATTAGAAAAACAAAGAACTTTCTTTCTCCCTAATAAAGAACATTGTAATGCATATAAATTTTTCATTGTTCAGTCTCATACAAAAAAGAAAAAAAAAAAAAACTTTATTAAGCATGTATGTTTTTATAAAATCCTTAATTTTTTTAAATATATAAATCATATAATTCTACATTTTTGTTAAAGTAAAAAATTTATTAAAAAACAGAATCCATGAATTATTGTGTATTACTAAAATAATCTTTATATATATTTAAGAAATAACTATATGAACTATATATTATAAACACTATATACAATTTCATCTGAACTTTTGATTATAATTTGTTCATAAGGACATTTTTTATCTTGGAAAAAGTATCTTAAAATCTGATATTCCTTTTATTTCAGATAAACTACTTTTCACTTCCCAGTCACTATAATAAAATATTAAATTTAAAAACAGCATTAATCTAACTTTATTTAGATCTAGCATTAATCTTTTTTATTTATGTATAAAAATTTATTTGTCTATGCCAGTCTTTTGGGAAGAGGTATAGAAGATTCCAATATTTGTGGTTGTCATTTTCTTTGAACTATTATAAAATACACTTATTGCCAAAAAAAAAAAAAAAAAAAAACAAACCACTGATAGGGGGGAACTAACTGCCAGAAACTTAAAATTTTAAATGTGTGTTTGTTACATTTGTTTAAGTAATTATAAATAAAACTAAAAAGATAATTTATTACCGTAAAACTCACAATGAAATACAAAGTCTCTCATCTTGTTGGACAACCTCTAGGTTGAATACACAATGTAGTATGGTCAAGAATTGAAGCATACCAATTGCTTATTGTGTCTAGAGACACCCTAATTGTGTAATTGCAGTAAGTGTGCCTTTAAATTGACTAAACTCTGCTGCCCAATGTGTAAACCCAAGTTGTTGTATGTATTTTCTAAATCTGAGAGTAGGGCAGGCCAAAGGGCAGTGTGCTAGTATTGAGGAGTGGTTGCATGCAATTGAGCTTTATGTTGTTTCTCCTATGGGAACCTTATCATAAGAGATAACAATGTTGTGGAAGGATGTTGTGAGCATGCGGCTGAAATGTATTGGTGCCATGAATTTTTACTAGTGAGTATCAAGTTTTAAATGCAATGGTACCCAAAACCATCACACCTAGAATGGATATAATATCCACTCCAAATAATAAGTAGCATTTATTAAAGGAGCTTTCAAACACATACACAGTTGTCAACTCAATTAATATTAAAACACTATCTGTCACTGTAGATAAAATTTCATCACAGTCTATTCCCTTCCAAGCGATGCATTGCTCCAAACAGAGATGATGGTGGGTGGTTTGTCGTGGGACAGCACACATAATGGATGCCTCTATAGTAAAATAATTGTCAGGCAGTTGTCTCATTATGTTATGAGCAGACACAAGAACTCACACACAGATCATGTTGCAAGTTAAGTAGATTCACACACATGTTGCAAACTTCTTAATCAGGGCATCATATTTGTGCATTGTAATAATATTATAAATGCTCAAAATTTAAAGTTCTTGCATTAAAAGTTGTTTAAAAACATTTCTTATAGATTCTGAAGCAGTTTGACATTATAGAAATTGAAAACATTTTAGAACTTGTTAAAAAACATCTTACAGTTTCATCTGCAGTGGTAAGCATTTTATTAAGTAATTAATAAGAATATATGTTTAAATAATTAATAAGGAAATATGCTTAAATAATTAATAAGAAAATACTGAAAATGTATCAAGAATATTTTTATTGGTAAATCATATTTAAATGTCATATCATATTTTTATTAGGAAATTTAATATTTTTTATTATAATCAAGAAAATTATTAAAATTTTATTTATTTTATGAATGTTTTTAATTTAACTATATTCTATTTAAATTATTTTATAGAGAGTGCATGATTAATTTTATTCAGCTAATTAATTTTTTTTTTAGGAAAAGAAAAGATGCTATCTTTGGACAGTTGTTTGCATATTCCAGTATTGTACGTTGTGGAAAACTTGCAAATCATAGCCATCTTTCATTTGTTGTTACAGCTCTTTTTGATTTATGGGAGGGGAAAAATTATATTCTAAGAGCTTCATATGAAATTCTTTTAAGTCTTTTTTCTCAAGTAAGCTGTTTTTTTGAAATATTTAGATTTTATTTTTTATATGTCAAGTTTTTTTTTTAATTATCTTGGTATTTCTTCATTGTTTGAATCATTTTAAAAGTTTTACTTAGTTCAAATTTAAAAAAAAAAATGTTTCTAAATTATAATAAATATTGTAATTTATTTGTATCATAATCTTGTATCTTAAATCAAATATTTATGATTAGATATTATTTTGCTGCTGAAGTGATAGGATTTTAACTTTTCTGTAGTCCTACAATATAATTTAACTTTAAACTGCATTAAGTTAATATCAAGTTGTAATGATTTGATAATAATAATTGTGTAATTTTAAATTAACACATTTTCTCAAGGTGAAAAAGAAAGGAATAATTTGATATATTACTTATAAATTAAAAATATTGATGCATTAGAATCATTGGAAAAATTTTGAAAAATAAATATGTTCCAACTCATTTTAAAAATCTCTATTTAATTTATTTATAAGAAGCAATAAGTTTAGAAATAATTTTTTACAACTTATTCTTAAAAATTAAATAAGTAAACTAATCATATCTTTTGAAATGGCAATGCTTCCAATACAATTCAAAATAAAAATAGAAAAAATTAATGTAATTTATGATGCACCCATATACTGTGGCTAATTATTAGTTTGTAAAAAAAAAAAAAAAAAAAGACACCTTAAGAGGTTTTTAATTTTTAATGCAGGGCCACCTGTGAGCTTAAAATACTCTAGCAAATGCAATGGTTAGATCAAGGATTTTTTTTTTTTTCCAATGGCAAGGCAAGTACAAGAAGAATAAAAATAGTAATAATAAAAAAATAACAAGGGAAAAAATACAAAAGAATAAATGTCCAGAAAATGCACAGATGACCGAAGTCATTGCCTTAAGAGTTCTCTCGCACGCCAGTAAAGCGCTGTCTCCGAGTCGCCGTCAAGTACCGCACATCGTTGGAGGTGGTCTCTGTTCATTGGGCCACTTGAACCACACATAGGGGCAGCCAGGATTCGAAATATTTTAATGCGATGGAGATGTTCTGCTAGACAGTCATGGCCAGTCGGAACTGGGCGACAGCATGCCGTCGCGGATTGCTGGGTATTGCTAAAAGATCTTCAGTTCTCCAACGCTTTGACTTGATCTCATCATGCATTTGTAGCTTGTGGGTTTTAGTCATTATTTGTTTGATATAAAGTTTTTATAGAATGGAGGAACAGTGGCGAGGATCTCGTTTGAAGTAGTTTTGAGCCTCTTTTTTTTGCTAGACAATCTGCTTGTTCGTTCCCAAAAATGCCACAGTGGCCAGGTATCCACTGAAGTACCACCCGTTTCATTTTTAAAGTCAGTTCCCGCAAATGATTTTGACACTGGGGGATTTCCTCTGATGAAGGTGGCTTGGTGGAACTAATAGCCTGAATTGCGGCTTGTGAATCAGACAAAATAACCGCTCTGTTGAATCTATCCTGGAAAATTAGTAAATACTTCAAAGCAATTTGGATATCCTCCACTTCTCCATCAAAAGATGTTCGATATTTCCCAGCTGAAGCGTAGAAGGGAGAACAAGTTCGAAAAGACTCTGAACCTGCAGTAATGAGATTTTCATAAAAGGAGCCATCTGTGTATACGTGCAACCATTCAGATTCTGGGTATCTTGTAATAGTATCAAGTGTATAGACCCTCAAAACATCTATAGAGGTGTTCTTCTTATAAAGTTCATCTGAAAGACTTAAATTTGCCTCAATCTGCATGTAATCAAATGGACTATAGGGCTTTTTCTAACTCCTGAAAAATAGCTGGCAAATTAAGGTTCTGTTTGACATCCAGAACAAACTGAACAAAACCTTTTGAGTTTTTAAATTTCTAGTGGTTGTTGGATAATTAATCCAGTAGGGATTTCAGTTCTAATTAATTTCTCATATAGAATCAGAGCTTTTTCTTTAATGATAGTTTTAATGGGTTTATTATTTGTCAGTAACAGCATAGCATTAATTGGTGTTGATTTGACGGTCCCAGTAATAATGTCGTAGAGCTTGATTTTTGTAACAGTTCTAATTTTTTGCAATACTTGCTCATTTGCCACAATAAGTGGTTCACAGCAGTAAGTAATTAATGGTTGAATAAAAGTTTTATAAGTAACATTTAAAGTTGATCGATCACATCCCCAAAGAGACCCAGCAAGGCGCTTTAAAATAGACACTCTTTTTTAGAAAGTGATTTGAAGTTGATTCGATATGCGATTTCCAGTTTATTTGTTGTCAAAATTTCTCCCAAATAATTAAACTTGCAACATAGACCCACCTCCTCGTTGGTGCACACTGGCAACGTTCTTGTAACGGCAAAGTGGTCTGCAGCTTCTGGCAGTTCTTTTTTCTACATGTCTTCTCGTCGTCATTTTCATCAAAGTCTCGGAGGTTGGCCTTAATGTTCTACAATGGAACGCTGGTGGTTTGTCTGTACCAAAAAAAGAATTGACTTAATTCACACGCTGTTGAACAAAATATTTGATGTCTTTGCCATTATGGAGGCAAACCCCACTCTTGATGCCGTCAAATTTTATCCTTTTTCCAGATATAATCACCTACCTTCTTTCCTTCTAAGTATCGAAAAGTTGCAAGTGGAATACTAGTGGATCTAGGAATTTAAAATGACCAATTTTCTTTATTATCACAAATCCAATGTTATAACACTCAAATTTTATAACTTTCAACTTAAAAGTGAAACTCAATGTCATATATTTACTGTAAAACTGCATAATATATACAGTTTTAATGTTGTCAAAACAAAAGTAATAGAAGTCAAATAATTTGCACAGTAATTGTCTGCATATTCATTTATATTGATTTTTTTTTTTTTTTAATGTTTAACTTTCTGGTATTCATGATATACAATAAAAATATAAGCTGCAGTGATATAATATTTATCATTCTTCGCAATTCCATGGTTGCTTTATTCTGATTTTGTCATTTTATATTAATTATTGTATTTATATAATTGTAATTGTTTTGCATTACTGTTTTCCATGTGTTATAAATTACTTTTTTTTTAAAATTCATAATTAATATGCTATTTTAATTAGGGTAAATAATTTTACACACTGATTTAGTATACTTTTATTTATTATACTTCTTTTTTTTAAATCAAAATATTTATTATTTCAGTTATCTGAAGAAAAATTTATTGAGACTCTCTGGCCACTTTTCAAGAACAGGCTAACCTTTGGCTGGGAGAAATCCTCGGCTGATTCGATATGGCCTCTATTTTTATGCATGAGACTGTTTCCTGTGAGTACTGTTTTTAGTTAGCTTTTAATTTAACTAAATATTGATCATATATAATCCATCATATTGTTTAAAAAGTTATGCATTTTAAATAAATGAATTTTTTTAGTATTTTAAATACAGTAATATACATTTGTTATTGATCCTTATTTATTTGTGAAATTTTGAAATATATTTTAGTTTTCTTTAAAAAACATATCAAATTCATAAGCCCAATTTCTCTATTTCCTAAGCCTAAACCTCAGGTTTCTTTTTATTTATTTTTTTTTTATCTTATATGCATGAAATTTTTTTTTTTTTTTTTTTTTGTTAATTTGTTATGAATATAAAAAATACAACACCTTACATTAAAAGTTGGTTAAATACTTAATCTAAGAAAAAAAAAAATTAAACATTCCTCAATTAAAATCAACATATTCTGTTTAAATATTTAGAACAACACAATTTTGTGAAATTAAGAAAACATTTTGTCAAAATGGGAGGTAAAAAAATCATTAAATTAGTGAGATATGGGAAAAAATATAACAAGTTATTATATGTTTTTACTTAGTGAATATTACATGTTAGTTTTTTTTTTCATAATTCATGAATTGTTATTAATTTAGTGAAATGGCAATTTTTTTCTTCTTTCTTTTATAGGATGCTGTTACAGCTAAATTTCTGAAAAAGCATTGGAATGAAGATATATTCCTTTATGAAAATTTTGATCACCTCAAAAAATCATTAAGGGTAAAAAGCTTATTTTTATAGATTTTTGTTTATAATTGCAAACCGCAAAGTTTCTAGACTTTTAATATATTTAATTTATAAATTTTATTTAAATTAATGCAGTTCTTTTTTTTTTAATTTTGTTTAGATATAATTCAAATTTGAGTAATTCATAGCATGTATATGGGAATTTATGCATACTAAATGAAATTTTTGCTTTTAGAGAAATTTTAGAAATCAATTTATATGATTTACTAGTAGTATAAATATTAATTATGAATTTGTAATAAAACATTTCTTTTTACATTATGAACCTTTTTTTTTATTTGTATTTTTAAAAAATTCATTCATTTGTAATAATTAGAAAAACTAGTTTTGTGCCATTGATTGCTTAAACTTTAAACATTTTTTGTAATGTTTTAATAAAAATGGTTATAAGTAACAATAAAATGGGTGTGATAAAAAATTCTATTTCATGTTTATTTCTAGCAAACAACTTCGTGTCTTCCAACGTTACACCCACTGTGCGCTGAAATTTTGCATTTTTGTATGGCACGAAAAGATGGAAAAGATATTTGGAATGCATTGGTTGATGGTAAACAAATATGTGTATTATTCAGATTTAATTATTGGAATTGTATTTAGATTAGATTTTCAGAATAAAACAAGTATTAAAGTTATTAAGTATATCATTAGAAAACTCAGTAAACTGTATTTTAATGTCTGTTACAAACTGTTAGAAATAAATCAGTAGATTGTTTAATATGTAAATAAATAAATATCTTTTTTTTTTTTTTTAAATTCCTATCACTTGTAACTGCATACTTTTATCAAAATATTGATCATAATATCAATTTTCCTCAGTTTGTATTTTTATTACAGGTCATTAACTACAATGATTTTAATTACCATAAAAATTACTGTGCTTTTTATTTTTAATATAGAGAATTTTTTCATAATTTAAAAAATTTGAGTGGCAAAATCAAATTTTATGTACTTTCCTATTCATCAAGTATTTTTAATACTTGAAACTTGTTTATTTTTTGAATTAATGACATATCTGCTTTTATATGTATTCATTTTTTTATTACTTATATAATTTGTTATAGATAATTTATTTGAAATTGATCAAACCAGAAAGGCTTATGTTGGTTTTGAAATGGTCAAAAAAGTTCTACAAGAAACTCAGAAAAAAAACAGTGAGCATATTTTTACCAAAATATCTTTGAACTGTTTATAATATTTTAGTTATGTTGTTAATTTGAATAGGGTTTTTTATTTTTGTATATGCCTGCCATTTTGATAATATTGCATTACTATTGCTGTATAATGTTTGGAAATAAATATTGTATTATAATAAATAAACTCTTATATCTATAAAGCTAAATTAAAGCATCTCTGCACTTAATTTTTTACTTCTGAATGAAAATACCAAAACAAGTACTGAAAATTACCAAAATAAGAATGAAATTACCAAATTAAAATACTTAAAAATTATGGGTAATATTTTATGAGTAATAATTATAAATTGGCCTTAATTGACCATACTATAAAACTGTGAGATCTTTCAATAATTAGATAATAATGAAAAAAGTTTGACATATTTTTGTTAGATACATTTTTTATTATATTTTGAAGGAAGTGAAAGTTTTTAAAATTACCTATTAAATATTATATGTTAATGTAATTTATTTTACGAAAAAAAATTATCAACATATGAAATTTATAAGTATTTCAATAATTTCTAAGAAAATTAAAATTTTCTAAATTGAAATGAATTCAAATTTACTACTCATCTTTTGTTAATGGAATATTATCATAAAAATTTAATATATATTTTTTAGAAGCAGGAATTCATAAGTATGTGAAATCAAATTTTTCTAATCCAGTAAGGGAAAAATACTGCAAAATAAAAAATTAACTTTGGAAAAATATAATAAAATGGAAGTATGAATTAAAAATTTTATGTGTGTGTGTGTTGCTATCTGTTCATTCAAAAAGAAAAATGGAAGTTGATACACTATTATCTGGTTTCTGTTTGTGTGTGTGTGTATATTGCTATAGACATCCTTACTTATATTTCTAAAGTTTTATAGATTAAATATGGATAATTACAGAAAATTCATGAAAATTTTAATTAAAATTTCTTTAAAATCTTTTACTAAAGATAAAAATATATGTACATAATATAGAAAAATATGTCAGTACCAAATGCATAAAAGTTATTATCAAAATAACTTTTAAGTAGGAAAAAAAAAGATCCTATGAAAGATGAGACAACAGTGGGTGGAATTTATAGAAAATTCATTATTAAAGTTGGTATATTCAAGGTATATAGTCCTTTTAAATAATATCATGTTTTTACTTGTTAAAAAAACTAGAAATGCTTTTAAAGTGTTTGATGCTCTTTTGAAATATATTTTACTGATATATAATTTCATTTTCATACTATCTGCTGTATTTTGTATTATATAAATGTATATCACTTTTCTATCTGCAAAATCATTTTATCTTTCAAAATATATTACAACAAACTGAATCTTGTAATTTCTGTTTTTAGATAAAGTTTGTTTTATCACCAAAATTTTGTACTATGTTTACTAAAAGTCTTTTAAGTCGAAAACATCCCATGAATCCTGCTGCTGCACAGTTGGTATGCATTTATTTGTTTTTATCAACATACCGATTAAGTTAGACTTATGCTTATAATTAAAAAAAAAAAAAGGAATATGATACCGTAAACAATACAGTAATATGAAATGATCAAAATTTTGTAAATTTAGTTTTAAAAGCTGCCACACGATGCTTCTAAATAATTGGCATTTCTTTTATTTTTCAATCTAACTGTAAAATTGCTAGTCGCCATCTAGAGCAACATGTCTGCTAAAAGTTGAATATCTTAATTATCCTTTTTTTGTGCCTGAGCAAAATAAAGAACGCATTTCATATGTTTATTCATATGCTTATTTCATATTCCTATGGCTATATGTATTGCTAATCTATTTATTCTATTTAAAATAGGATAAAAAGAAAGTTATTCAGATTATTTACGTTAATAATACGAGTCATTTAATCACTATGCATTCAACAAATCACTTATTTTAAGATTTGTTTGCAACATATTAAGAAAAACTAAAAATGTTGGATTAGATCTTTTGACTGAAATACAAGTTAAACAATGATATAATAAAAGATTATTACATGATATTTTTAGTATTAATTAATCTTTCTTAAAAATTACTCTTAATGAAATAAATCATTCATCAAATATAAAATTCAAATTTGACATCAGTATATCTCATATAAACTTTTAGGCATCAGTTTCTTGCTAAGAAATGATATTATGTTATAAAATGAGTGTTATTGTATTTATGGATAGGATTCAACATCCATATGATGGGTACCATTTCAGGTAGATAAATATTAGCTGTATATATTTTTCTTTAGGATTGAATATATAAAATTTCTATCAAATTACATTTCTTTTTCTACCTGTATATTTCTAAACAGGGTGAACACACAAATCTCCCTGACTATAGAAATTTATTACAAAATAACTGTTAAATGTAATAATACAATTTTGGTATCATTAGATAGCTGACTTTCAACAGTGTTTTTGTGCAGTAGGTCTGAACAGAACTGACGGTGAAAACAATTACTTAAATTACATTTTTATAAATCAACCTGTCATGGCTACAAAAAGTAAAAAAAAAACATAATGTCTTTATCAGAGAATCCACATGTCTCTGCACAAGTAAAGAGACATAGTTTTAATGTTTGGTGTGGTCTCATGCATAACTAGGTTATTAGGCCATTTTTTTCAAAGAAACAAGCATCTTTGTTAACAGTTACTTACTTATTGGAACTGTTCATTGTAACTCAGTTAGAAGAATTTCAACTATGTATTATCACCAAGATGGAGCACCACCTCACTGGGTTCATGAATTCTTTGACAATTTCATCTTAATTTTTTTCTTTTGGGGCTAAATCAAGGACAAAATCTTTGCCTCACCAGTTGCTAAAATGAAAGAACTGAAGGCTGGGATAAAAAATGTGTTTATTTTTACACACTTAGTGAGAACTGTTTTGACATTCTTGGAGTTGCTAAAAGAACACATTTTGTGATTAATTGAAGACATGGTCTTATTAAAATATTTATAATAGTACTTTACATTGTATCCAAGTAACTATATGTCTAATTATAATAGTTTTCACACAATAAATTTTTATAATTAAGGCAAAACAATTTGCTTGCTCTATATTAAGTGAAAATTTTATCATGATTACATTATTATATAGCCAGTTTCTCTAATGATGGTTTTGTGTTTTGGGCTATAAACTTTTGAGATTGAAAATTGCTTCTTATGCAGTTAGTAATATTAAAAGTATCGTATAATACACAAGATTAGTGATTACATTGAGAATAAAATTTTGAAACTCCTATATCTATTTTGCTCTTAAATAAGTTATCACTATTAAAATTCGAACTGTATTTCAGCATTACTCAAACTTATTATATCAAGAACAATAACCCCTTTTTTAATATAATAAATAAATTATGTCATTCTTCTAGGCCGGATTTTTATCTAACATTGTAAAGCAGTCCAAAGATCCAGATATACAGATGATTATACTTAAAGTATTTTTGCAGTCGTAAGTGTCATATTATTAAATGTTTCTAATTTTTTAAAGATTTTATTCTTGAATAAATTATATTATATTAATTTCAAATTCAGATATTGCATTGCTTCAATTTTTTTATATATAATTTCAATTATATTTTAGTTCTGCACCATTTGATCAGATGATTAGATTGAAAGAAGTTTCGGCCATAATTCAAAATGTAAGGTTATAAACTTTATTTTTTTTTCATTATAATTTTGTTAAAATTATATGTTTATTTTGTTAGTTGCATTATAATAATAAGATTCAAATAAATTAATTTAAAAAACGAATTATCAATTTATTGCAAAAGAAACTTCAGTTTAATAAGAATGGAGATGGGCAATTATATAGATATTAGTTTTATGATGAAAATCAGTTTTTAAAGTTTGTAATTGTATTTTTGATTTTGACAGTGTTATTGTAATTGAAGTAAAGTGCTAATGAAAAAGTTAAGAGAATCTAATGAATTATATTTTATAAATGTTTATAAAATGTCAATATTGCTATATTTTTAAATGAACTTTTAGTGTAATAAATCTTTGGACAATGTATTTTCCATAAAAATTGTGTTTCTAAAATTAATTCTTCCTTTTTGATTTTTTTTATTCACCATTTATAGCTTCAACCTGATGCCGTGAAAGCTTATTGGGAACTACTGAAAACATTTGCCTTAATTAAATCTGAGAGGTAGCTTTCTTTTCATTATATTTATTGTGACTTGTTAATCATGAATTTAATATTTATGTATCCATACTTTAAATTTGCTGTTACTCATATCAATAATAGCAAAAATAAAAATAAAAATGTTGGATTTTAAGTTGTCAAATATTATGTGGGTTTTGTTAGAACTGATGCAAATATTAATTAGCAACAAATAATAAATCTTAATCTATATAATTATTAAATTCATTTACTTTGTTGAAGCCTTTTTTAACAGTTAAAACTACTAAAGATCTTTTCTTTAAATTTTTTACTTTTATATGTACTTTTTTGGAACATAGTATAAACATTGAAAATAAAAGAGGAAAGAAGGCTTAAAGATTTTTTTGAAAATATTAAATGAAGTTTAAATTCTCTTGAAATGAAAAAACTTTTTGAATAGTTTTATGATTAAAAAAATAATTTATAATTCTTTAACATATTTCAAAACATCTATTCTTTTTCCTTGCATCATTAATTGAATTTCATGATAATTTATTTTGAATGCTCGATTTCCACATTTCTGTACTTTTATATACACAAAATTGTAATGAAATATAAATTAATGTAAATATATTGTAATGTAAATAAAATATTTTCGAAGTAATTATAAAAAGATTATTTATAATTAGTTATAATTCTCTCTATTTAATATATTTTTTATTGACTTTCAATTTTTACATACTTTTTAATAATTTAATAGTAGTTTATAATTTTATGTTAACAGTGACGAAGAGGAAGAGATTGGTGCCCATAGTAAATGTTTCCAGTCTGTACTTCAGGTAAATATTGATAAATTATATTTACTGCTTTATTGCTAAGTTTTTATGTATCTTTCTTTTTCTAAATATTTTTTAATGGTTTTTTTAATTCATTTTTAGATTGGTTCTTTAGTGAATCATCCTATTGTTGTTTTGGACATTGAATGGAGATTAAATGTTATTAAGTTCCTATTTATGCATTCTTTTTTTGATCTTCATGCTCCTACAGAAGATATATTACATGTAAGATAAACTAAAGGTTTATTATTTTGATTTCCGTTTATAGCTAATGATATAAAATTAAAATTTTTATTAAAAAATTTATCTAACCTTTTGTAAAAACTATAAGTAATTAAATTTAAAGATTTATTTTTATTTAAATTTTATTGTTAAAATCATTCATTTGATTACTGCTGTACTAGTTAATTCAATGAAGAAGTAAATAACTGGTTTAAAGGTGGAAATGAATGAATGAATTATTTGTTAGGGGTGCTCTAATTAAAAATATGTGGCCTAAAGTAATTTTGAAAGAAAAATGTTTGACAGTTATTGTGGAATTTTTTAATCTAAATTTTCTTTGGTATTATGTAATTTAAAATTTTAATTCTAAAACATTAATGTAGTTTTTATTATAATTAAAACCATTCCAAAATTACCTTTCTCTTCTATTACACCAATGAGTTTGAATTTGTCTGGCGGCTGAGGAATTACATAATATGTAATATCTTATAGTACTGAAATTGAAAAAATTTACCATTCTGTCACTTATGTCACTCCTGAGTAAGATTTGCTATTAGAAATTGTCATTAAAAAATGGTGTTGCAAATTATTGTGCATCAAACAATAATAGTAGGCCTTGTTTGAAATTTTATTAAAACTGTATATCTTGCATTCAGATCACTCATAATTTTGAATTACCATAATTAATTTAATTAATAGAACCTAGATAAAAACATCAGTTATATTATGCTTTCAGTACATCACTTTTTTACTTCTTTGTGCCCAATAAATATGACATAAACACTGACGACTGTATCTAGAAAATAATTTTTTCTGATTTAAAACACAAGATTAACTTTTCATATTTAAATTTTCACGCAATTTTATTTTATTCTATATCATTATTTTATAAGTTATAATCTCTGTTTCTTTTCTATTGAAATATTTCAATTTCAATTATTTTTTGTAGATTTTTATGTCTCTATAGCTATAATAGAATAATAATTGTTAATAAACAGCGTGGCCACTCAACCTGGAAAAGTCAGGAAATTTGATAAAAGGTCTGGAAAAACAGGGAATTTTTAAAGAAAACTGGAAAAAAATTTAAAACAAAAATTGGAAAAATTAAATTCCAAAATGAAAATTTCAGGGCCAAATAAATGAAAAGTTGCCAAATTTTGGAAATCCACTGCTGTCGCCACATATACCTAAAATAATTTATTTAGGCATAAAAAAATATATAATCTGGCCTCAGTGTATATATTGCATGTAAAAGGTAGATGCATGGAAGACAGCCATGTCGTTTGTTTGATCGTAGGGTTATACAAGGTGTTGAATGGAGCTAAACAAAAGCATACATGTGAACTCTGTAGTTATTCGCTACTTCAGTTGCTGTAATAAATCCTGTAGAAATGGAAGCACATACACTTTGTTTTTAACAAAAACTTATAGGAAAAAAAAAAAATCACAAGAAGTTAGATCTGGAGATCTCGGAGGCCAACAAACCAATATCATATCGTTTGATCCAGCGATGGAGCTTTCAGGTACTGATGTACACTATTATGGCAATGTGGTGGAGCATTGTCTTGCTGCTGAATGAAGCCAATAACCACTTTGTCCAACTGTGAGGATAACTACTCTGATAACATATCTTGATAAATTTGCCCATTAATCGATTTTTCTATGAAGATAAAAGGAAAAATAATATGAATTTGAAATAGTTTTACATCTGTCAATTTCAAAACTTATATGATGTTTTTTTTTATCCATTTTTGGCAAAAGACTGCTAACTTGATAGATATTGGTTTTATTTATATGAAGTATTAGAGATCCTTTTTCTCTCTAGAATGGCCATTTGACTCTGCTATCAGATCATAACTGGCCTCTATTTATCAGCGGATTTCCGTAACTTGCTAAATAAGCATGATGTAGTATATAGTAAGCCTTAGTACATTGAACAAGACTTCTGTTTATAATTATTTTATACTTTCTCATACACAGTTTTGACTGTGTAGTACAACCTTATTTCTGTTCAAAAATTTTTGTTTTTTTTACCATGAAAAAATCTGTGTGAGGATTTGAGGTTCTAGTGATATCAAAAAAAAAAGTTCTTGTGTTGTGATTTTCCATAAAATGATCCAAGTTTTGGAAATATTTTTTAAATTCTTTACCTTTTCGAGGTTTTAAACATAAATTTTATTAATCATTGTTGTAGTATAATTTTCATAATTGTAGGGTTCTTAAAATATCTTATATGGTGTCCCAGTTTTATGCAAATGATTTGGAATTTTTCTAAATTTCATCTGGAAAACATGGGGAAAGACTGGGAATTTTACTTTGTCTGGAGAGTGGCCACCTTGATAAAGATTTTTGTAATAATTATTAACGACATGCTTGTTTAACTTAATTTTTTTCTTATTTCTAAAACATTCTCTTTTATTAGTGTGACATAAGTTGCAGGAACATTTCCATTATTTTAAGAGAAGCATTTTCCAATTCTTTCTACAAAGCTGTGAATTCATTGCATCAACATTCAATATCTCTTGAACAGTGCTTGCAGCATCTATTATCCATTACTGAATATGCTGATCAGCTTATGGCAGCTACTCAGTTTGTGACACCATGTTCCTCTTTTAGAACAGGTATTATTCTCAATATGATGATTTAATTAATTAATGTATGATTATTTAAAATTTGAGTATTTTCTAATCATTTATGTGGAATTTTTCCTTATAAAATTTTTTTATAGATAATTTGTTTATTATTAGCTCATATATTTTAATGTTTTGTAATCTTTATCATCTTTTTTTGAGTAAAATGAATTAATTTTGTTTCATATATATTTTTATTTTAGATTTGATTTATGATAGTTATTTATTTACAGAAATTAAATTAATAATGACATTTACTTAATTATTTTCTCTATTTTTATTATTTAATTCCATCTAAATCATAATTATTTTGGCTTTAATATTGTATACACTACATTTCTGTAACAAAATTACATATTGTTAAGTTGTACATTCTTAAAAACATAAGTATCTGAATTGAAAAAAAAAAAAAAAAAAAACACTTGAAATTAATAATTCAATAAAAAAAAATTTTTTAAATTTCTGTTAAATTAATTAATCCTATATAATTTAAATCTGGTTAATTTTTTACTGAAGCAAAGCAGTCCTTTAACGAACTAAGCAAGAAGATATAATGAGATTAAGAAGTTATAATAGGTGCTTTTTTTTCAAACTGCTTTTAAGATAATTTTTTAAATGACATTTTATCTATTGATATCAAAATATACTAAATTCAAGGTGTTAGATATAAAAGTAAAACTTTCATTCCTCAATTAATATGCAAGAGTTCTGTTATAAAATTAGTAAGCATTCCTGTATTGAGAATATTTAAAAAAAATTTGTAATATATTTATATAATTTATAATGCACACAAGCTCAATTTATATCACATTAGATCTAATTATTATTCAGTTAAATTCCTCAACTACAATGATACATTTCACATCTATGTGTTAATAAAAAGATAGAAGGTTTGTTTCTGCATGCCAGATCCTAACAATGTCTTAAATGATTAATGTTGAATGAATATTATCCAAAATCTATTCATTTCAGAAAATGAATGAGTAGAATATTCAGTTGAATCTTACCCCCTCCTATCCCCATGATAATATTTTCTGAAAAGATATTAGAGAAAACTGCATTATATTTTTAGTATGCAAAGATTCTTACATAATTTTCTGATATCGAACAAAAAAATCTAGATTAAGTTAAGGGCTAAAGTCTAATTAAGTTGAATTAAAACACACACACACACATATATATATATATATATATATGATTGATGGTATTAAATTAGCTATTTTTTTAATACTGCATTTTACTAATTTTTAAAATAAAAATCAATACTCAGTTATCTAATTGTGTTTATATAATTTGAATTTCTGTTTAGCATAACAGATTAGATGAATGATGAGGATTAATTTATAGATGATAATGATGATTAATTTTAATAAACTTATGTTTTATTTCTAAATTAAAGAAATTTAGAAGTACACAAGAATCTTGGGACAAAATGAAGTCCATTGTTAAAAAACTTTCCAAGCAGAGCAAAAAAAGATGGAAAAACAAATGAAAGCAATGCTTTTCAAGTTCTTTTTCTGGAATTAGGATTTCATTTGTTTCATGACCAAGATCATATATCTGAAGTTCTGGAGGTATGGAAAACAATTTACTATCACTTCTTAATTATTTTATTTAAAGTCGAGTTAATAAATATATAAGCATCAAATTATTCTTTTTAAAACTGTAATTGAGTTTTTATTACTCTCATACATTTGTATAACTACAAAAAAAAAAAAAAAAAAAAATCATTTACAGATGGTTAACTGAAGTATAATAGCTTATTTTTTTTATTGTAAGAAATAAAAATTTTTATTACTACTTTTCATTTAAATATTTAATGCAGTTATAATATATACATTCAGGTATTACTAAAATTATATTATACTGTTGTAAATGCTCATGGTATGTATTGCATTAAATTTGTAAAATATTAACCATGCAGCATAATTAATCAGAATGCATAAGATAAAGCTCAAATAAATAAGACTAATATTTTTATCATACAAATTAGCCTTATTTTGTATTGTATAGAAATAAATTGTTTTTCATTCATATACTTAAAAATTATTAATGAAGACATAATATTTGTTACATATGAAAATAAATAAATGTGGATTGCTGTTGTTAAAATTATTAACCATAAATTATTAATATCATATCTTAAATAGTTTAATAAATGCATATCTGATTCAAGCATATAAAGATTGGGAACATTTTTTAAATTTACTATTTGATATTGAAAATTAAGCATTTGGTTTTTACTTTAATAATGATCTACTTTTAGGAATTGCAAGTTTGTTGCAAAAAAGCCTTACATGAAAGGAAGCATTCTGAAGAAAGTAATGAAAATGAACCATCATGGATTTGTGTTGTTGTTGATATTTTGTTGTCTCTGCTGTCAAGATCTTCGAACAATCTGCGGTGCATTGTTACTACAGTTTTCCCACTTTTGTGCCCTTTCATTACAAAAGAAGCTTTACAACCTATTCTAGATGTAAGTATATACACATATTTTAAATTATTTCATTGAATTAAATTCTACATATGTATATTTTTTTTTTCGAGAGTTTTATTTTTCTTTCTTTTGACTACATATTGAAATACCATGATTAGAAGTGTATGTATATGCAAAACACACACGTAAAAAGCAATGTACTTTTAAGAAACACAAAACTTTTATAGCATCCCCTATACATAAATTCTTATGTACTTCATAATTAATTCCACCAAAAAAGGAGAAAAGTGAAAGAAAATTTATTTTAATTTTATTGAATTTATTATTTATTCCAACGTGCACAGAAGCTGCAGCAACAAAACAAAAATCTTTAAATCATTGATCAATCTAAAATTAGGCATGCGTGAACATTAAAAGGAAGTAGTGAAAATTTCACAGGCAAATAAAAAACAAAAAACCATTTATATGTGTATATATAAAAATAGAGTGAAAAACAAGATTTTTTATGATAAAAAAATATTATAAATTAATTATAATACAGTATAAAGATAAATTATAATATCTACAATATAAACCATGTTATTTCTTCTCTATAGATAATTGAATCCATTTTTGAATGTATTTTAATAACATAGAGATTTCAAAAAATATTTCTGCTTAGCGGTGGTTAGGTATAGAACTAGTAAATGAGTCTGCAATATAGCTGGTTTTACAGGAAAACTTGAGTCGGATGATTGTGTTTAATAACCATGAAACAACATAACTTTAAAGTCATTAAGAGAGTGATTAGGTGATGCATATATATATATATATATATATATATATATATATATATATACATACATATTATTTTATCTAGCTTGTGAAACTTTAATTTGACAATAATTTCTACTAAGCATTTGACACTTCTCCTTTTGGAACATAATGGCTAATGGGAATATTTTCAGAGAAAACTGCCTCACATTTTGATAATGGTAGAAAAAATCAGAAATTCTCCCCAGATAATCCAAGTAAATGTGGCCAATTGGATAGCGCTCTGGCCTTTGGTACCACAGGCTTCAGGTTCAATCTTGGCGATGGTATGGATGTTTGTGAGTGGTTCCGTAATCCACGTTAAACTGTAGGTCCCAGTCTGTTTAGCCCTTGTGTGCACAAGATGACCATAGAGCGACAAGCCAAACCAATCCAAGTAAATTTCATTTGCATCATCTTGAATAGATTTCAATGTAAATAAGCTCTAATCAACTCCAGTGCTAGTGAGATATGATTTGATTGCTGTAAATTTGAGTTTATAGCATTACAATTGTCTTTTTGGTGTTTGCTGCAGGCTATTTTATGCATTTAATACAGTACTTATTATTTTTGTATATGTTAAATTCTTCCCTTAAATAAATTGTAACTAAACATACTGCTAAAAGATAAGAGAAGGAGTTTACAAGCAATCATTTCAACAATTCTTAGCAAATACTTTTTTTTTTTTTTTTTTTAATAAATGATAGATAATGAATATAGTGTTTAATAGTATTATTTTATTGAAATATTGTTCATGTAAGCTGCTGTATGAGTAAGTTATTATATATTTCAAAAGTATATATAAATTTCAAAGCTAATCAGCATAAATTGTAATGATTCTCTCATTCTAAGTTAAAAAATTTGTGTATTATATCAACATATTTCAATTGTAACAATTCAGTATTTAAGCTGTTTTTTGTTTTGTAATCAATTGCAGCAGCCATGGGGCAGTTACTCTTCATGTACATGCAGAATGAAATGGATGATGAATTAAAAATGGGTATTTCAAACAAAGGACTGACAAAGTACTTGGATACATTCCAAATTTGTCACAAGATAAACCTTGTTTCTCAATAAAAAATATTTGAATTTCTTGTCTAAATCGATACACACAACGAAGTAATTTACAGTAGTAGATGATACTATTCACATTTTTAAGATATGCATAAAACATATATTTCATATACAGTGACAGTTCTGTCTTTAAACTGAATAAGAAGCAAGGATTATTAATTTAATTAAGGCATTTGCCTTTAATGACTATTTTAATTTTGTTATTAATATTCATAATTTTATTTACTTCTTGTTTGTGTATCTATTGTTACTAGTTTATTGTAATATATTTTTTAATTAATTAGGTATATATTATATTTTTTAATTAGGTGATAAATCCTGAAAAAAGGAGGAGAGGAGCCAATGTTAGTCGATGAAGGTGATATTTTTTATTCAAAATTCTTGAAATTTTTCATTAAGTTTTATTTTGTTCACATTGTTACTAATGTTGCAATCTGTTCTCAGATGAAGAGAGTAATTTGGAGTTTGATTCTGGAAGTAGTGATGAGGAATCAGATGATGAAATGGAATTAACAGATGATAAAGTTGATGAAAAATTCAGAGCTGAAGTGAAAAAAGCATTGGGCCCTGCTGCAGATGATAGTGATGCTGTATGATTTGTTTTGTTTCAACTGTTATTACCATGAAATTTTTTTAGAGCACAGTTTTTTTTTCCTTTTCAATGTTTTGAATAATAATCATAGTTTACTAATTAAATTAAATTTATTTTTTAAAAGTAGATTACCTTGTTCATTAGTAATGTAAAAAATTTAGCCGCTTTTGCTAATTGCTATATACAGAATAGGAAAAATTGAAATCTGTTTTAAATGTATATTTTGAAATGAAATTCTTTTAGGTTATAATTTCCTTTATTAATAATTACAATATCTATGTTAAGTCATTTTCTCTAATAGGAACAGAGTAAAGTATATATTTTGCATATTATTATTAGTGATTGTACAAAAATATCTATAAATTTTAAAACTTCAATTGTGTTACATTATTTGAATTTTCATCCCTCTCTCTCGACAATTTTAGAATATTTTCTCTTATTTAACATAATTTATTATCATCTTTTAAATATTTCTTTTTTTTTTTTGAATAATTTGATAAAAATTTGTTTTAAAATATTTCATTTTATTTTATTTATTTATTTATTTTTTTTTAGGAATCAATAGTTTTATCAGATTCGGAAATGTCTAAGTTAGATGATGCTTTGGCAAAAGTTTTCCAAAGTAGAGTTCAAACTGGACACACACAATTAAGTGCTGAAGATAAAACAATGCTTCATTTTAGAAATAGGTATTTTCTTTTTTTGATACTTGATTAGATTATCAGATCACATGTGAATTTCCTAGTAAGCCATTAAGTTTAAATTTAATTGTTATTTATTAATTTTATCATAGGTAGTAATTTCTTAATAACTTGAATAGTTTTGTCCAAGAAAAGACTTTCATTTTGTTACTATTAAATGTCATTAACAATTAACAAAAAAAAAAAATTTTCTTTTATTCTAATGTTAGAAAAATATGAAAGCAGCTTTTGTTTTGAAAAGGTGGATGCTATTTATGCATTCACCTTTTAAAGCCACCTACATTTAATTTATAATGAATAATTTTGCATTTGCTAATAAATATGCATATGCTTTCATTTAACTATAAAAATAATTAGTTTGTGATATTAAATATGTATTGTAAATATAAACATTTTAGACATGTTTTTAAAATTTATCAAATTTAATTTAATTTTATCAAATTCAATTTTTTTACATTTTCAAACATTGATGAATTTGACTTTGTTTTTTGTGACAGATTCTTTATCGGCTATTTATTTAACATGGCATTACAAAAATTCTAATGAATTGTTAAAGAAAAATATTTGTTTTCCTTCTTTTAATTTTAAACATGTTTATTGTAAGAATGGAAATTCTCTTGGCCACATTTGTAGAAAAAAACTTTGTTTGTAGTAGCTGCACATAAAATATAAAATATTAAGCAGAAAGGTTGTAAATAACATATAATCTCTGACAACCACCATGAAGAATAAATATGGCATAGCATGTAAATCTTTAATTGTTTTTAATTTTAAAGTATTTTTAAAATTATTGAGTAAATAAAGAAGTTTTACTCATTGAAATAAGAAATGTTTTAAAGTTAAAGATAGAAATAGGAAACTAGATAAGTATCTATATAACTAGACTTAAAAAAAAAAAAAATCCAGTTTTTTAATGTTTTAAAGAAGCTTATAATTTTATATTGAGCTGCATTCATTATAATACTGGCCACTATAATGTGGTTTGCTTTATTAATATAGTGCTTGTGTCATTTAAATATAACAATACGTAACAAAAAAGCTGCAAAATATGTATATGATTATCTTATAGTAACTGCATTTTAATTTGTAAATGTTATTAACCCAAAATTATTCTTTGATTAGCATAAATAGAAGGTAGTAATGAAAAAAAAAAAAAAAAATTGGGATTTGTATAAAAGTATTATAATGATAGGAATTTAAATTATTCATATTAGCTTTCCAGTGTTAAAAGTAGGGTTCAGGTTAGAACAGCCCACTGTAGCTCATGCATTGTAAAAGGCAATTAAAATGGATGCCTGAGCTGTGACCAAGTGGGTAAAGTCAGGCTTCTCCCTTTGGGTGCCTTATGTTTTAGTGCAACAAAGTCAAGGACGAAAAGAAGCTGCGTTTTTTTACCCTTCATCATGATTCGTCAGTTTTTCTCATGAGTTCATGGACTTGGTTTAGATTTTGCTGTCGACCAAGTGGGATAAGAAACAACAACAGTGTTAAAAGTATTATAACCACATTAAGAAAAATTTAATTAATAGCTTTAATTATAATAAGTAAATAAGGATCTTTATGATTATTTATCTTATCACAGAATGAAGATTTATAAATCATCATTCTTGTTTTTGCATTTCATTTTATTATTTTCATTGGCACTGTAACCGATTTTTAAATTTTATTGCATCTGATACATTTAAATGTTTTTTATACAACAGCAGAAAAATATTTATTTTATTTTATAAACTAATACAATCATATGTAAAAAATAATAACAGTAATAAAATTTTTTATTTATTTTTTTTTTTTTATTTTTTTTTTTTTAAATTTTTAGGTGTTTTGATTTGATCATATCATATTTTAAATCAGAGCTTCCAATGGATATGGTTCTTCATTGTATTCATCCTATTATAGCTGCATATGAACATGGCCAGAAGAAAAATCAAACACAGTTGCTGCATAAAGCTGTATCAGCAATTCAGATTTTAATAAAAAATAAAGAAGGTAACTAATATATTTAATAATAATTAGTGATTTGTATTGAAAAATTATTAAAATTTTAAAATACATTCAACATGCATAATTTCTTTTCTGATGTATTATAATTTTTACTTAGTACATAGACTGCTTGAATGTGTAAATATTATTTTGCAGGCTTTTATTTTCATTGTTTCAAATTTTCAATGCTTTGTTTTGAATATATAATCCGTAAATTTTTGTTGTTTAATAAATTTTAAACCTTTTAGTTTGAAAACCTTGAAAATGTTCAAAAATCGGATTTGAAGGAACATTTAGAAATTCTAGTAGCAAAGTGTCATAAAGGTTTGTTAAAATTTTATTTAATTTTGTTGAATTAATTTTTTATTTTGCACTTTTACTTTGAAAAATTTATGCCAATCAGAAAATATAAACTTATTTAAAAATGATATTATTAGTTATACTTAAAATAAGTTAATAAATAAATACTTAATAAAGTCATGCAGTAAATTTTCATGAAAGTAATTAAATTATGTAAGGTTCTTTTTTTTTTAAAACATATATACAGTTTATCAAATATCATTTATTATACTTCTTAAATAGCTTTGCCTAGATTTTGAATTTTATTAAATTGGCACAAATGGAAGTTTTCTTTTTCGAATTATTTATTTTTCATACTCATCTATTTTTAAATAAAATTCACATAACATTTAATTTTATCTTTGAAAAGGAATTTCCTTTTTTGTAGAGAAACAGTATTTAAATTATAAATTAATTTCTTATAAGTTTATATTATTATGTATATAATAAATGCTATTTTTTTTCAAAGTATGTTTATTTTACTTTACAGAAACCAACCTTGTGGTAGCTAAGAAACTATACTCTCTCTGTGTATTTTTGGTAAATATTATACCTATATCTAATATTTTTATACATCTATATATTTTTTATTGTTTAATAAAATTGTACATAAGGGTAAAATTATAAGTATATATATATATATATATATATAAATATATATCATTGAAATTTGTTTAAATTTTTTTTTATTTTACTATTTAATATTAAAGAAGCTGTTTGCAAAAAAGTTTATTTGTTTCTAAGTTGTATGAGGGGAATTATACTACCATCAGACAGAACTCTAACCTAAATACAATTTGGCCTCAATCTCCATCATAATTTACTGATTTTTTTAAGCAAACAATTTTAATTTTTATGATTTAAATTGAGTTATCTTATTTGTATGGCTAATTTTATTGAAATTTTCATGGATTATATAATATATTTTCAGCCACTTTGAAAATTGACTTATGCTATGAATAAATCTATTGAAATGATAAGCCAGAAGAACTTCACAATACCTCCATTTTCATTACAATCTAAATGTAATGTCAATACATTTGCACTATCCTTGTTCAAAATAAATATTGAACTCTTTTTTTTTTTTTATTTATTTTTTAACTGTTGGGCCATGAATTTCTAATTATTTTCTAAAAAAAGTAAGAACATTATTTGGTTTTTAAAAGAAATAGTTTTAATTTGCTTCTGATTCAGGAAATTAGAATAAGCACCAAAGGTGGATGATTATTTAAAACATATTATGCAAAAAAAAAAAAAATGTGTATATGTTTTTTAGCATTCAGATTGCATATCTTAATGTTTTATATAAATTTCTCTTTAGGTTCTTTGTTTTAGAAGACTAGAAGCTCAAAAAAATTCTGAAAAGGTCAGTAAAAAGAATTTTTGACTAACACTTCGTATTTCAAAATATCATAATCAGTAGTTATGATAAAATATTTTAAAAAATAATTTAAAAAAGAATATTAATTGCGTGCATACTCAATTTACACGATCATTTATCTAAACTTTAAAAAGAAATACTGTTTAATTCATTTTATCTAGATTTTGTATGCTTAATACTATTTCAATGATTTGAAATGTGAGAAAAAAATTTCACATTTAAATCATTTCTATATCTTTCATGTAAATGAAGTATTAGCAGTGTTACGTTGAGATGTTATATGCTGCATGTATAAAGGTGATTTTTTTTAAATATAGAAATCAAAAAAGGGCCTGCATATATGAAAGTCTATGAAAAAGCATTGGAGCAATTTATTAAATCCAGGTAAAATATTTAATTTTTTTTTTATTTGTTTTTTACAATTGTATTTTCTGATTTTTTTGAAAAAAATAAGGTTTTCTTGTTTTTTAATAAATTTATTTTTTTTTATAGCAGCAATATGTATCCTCAATTCTTTGTATCTCTCATGGAGTTATGTCCTGTAAGTAATTTAACATATATTTGTGACTTTTTTCTAAACACTTATGTTTATAGCTACAGTAAAATTAATGAACAACATAGTATTTTCTTTGTAGCTCATAAAATTTGTGATTATTAATAACATTTACAGTTTTGCATGTTAAAATTTCAGAATTCAAAGTAGACAATTCTTTTGTCATTACAAATCCTTTAAAAAATGATATTTACAATTTATATATAGTAGAAATATATGTAACTTTTATGATCTGTATTTGTATGACCATATTTTTAATTATCTAATATATAAGAAAAATTCAAAGAATGTAAAATTAGCATTTTTTTTTTTTTTTTAAGAAAACCAAAAGGGCAATAAATGTTTTAATTTATATTGTTCTCTTATAGAAGGAAAAACAGTTTTATTCATATAAATGTTAAATTTTGTCATTATGAAAAAATTCTGAAGTATTCATATATTTCACTTCTTTTATTTGAATACTTATTGCAGTCATTACTTGTTCTTCATTATATAGGTTCAGAAAGACATTTTGGAGTAATTTTATGCTTTTCTTTTGTTAATAGAATGTGTTTGTCACTCTTGCTTATATATGTGATAAAAATAAGTAAAAATAAAATTTTCTTTAAATTATAGGATTTAGCATGGAATTTCATAAAACCTTATGAAATGTTTGCATTTGATACAGGCATTAGAATTTATAAAAGGACACAATGTTTAGGATTGATATTTGAAGCTTTGAAATTTTCTAAGGTATATATAAGTAATTTTTTAACCAAAAACACTTTCAGGATTTCAGTTCATAATTTTTAAAAATATATATTTTTTTTTAATTATTAGGGCCAGAATTCCATATCTACAGAGCAATGGATGGAGATCGGAAATACTTTGATAAATGCAGCTGTAGAGGTGATTGTGACTTCCTTTTTTTTAAATATACTTAAATTATTTTTAGCATAATTTGTACTTGCTTATACTATAACAATTTCTATATTTTTTTATTATTCTGCTTAAGATTGATTCAGAACAGTAATGACTAAATGTGTTTCTGCTATGAGTAAATTATGATTTTGTAAAAGAAAGCAATCTTTTGAAATACTTTTTATTTAATAAAAGCTTTTATTTCCCTGAAATTTTATACAATTTTAAGAATATTCATTATATTAAAATCTTAAGAAGTGTACAATCAAGCTGAAATTACATTAGAATAATTTAGACATGTGGCTATGCCTGTAATCTGTAGAAAAATTCTAGAACATATATTTTTAATATACACACACACCTTCATAGTACTGAACTTCAATGCAAATTAATAATACATAAATCTGCAAATAGTATCATTTTGATAACAATACATTTTATAATGAATTTTAAAGAGGAGCTAAAAATAGAAATGGATGGATTGAGAGATACATTAATGAAGTAAAATATTGAAATGTTATTTGTTCATACAAACATGTTGTTTTAAATAAAGGTTTAAAATTGTAAGAATGAAATTATAGATGCACTCAGCAGTGATGCAAGCTGCATTAAAATTATAATTTTATGATTACTAATTTTTTTTTTTTTCTTTTTCAGAATCTTAAAACTGTTTTATCCAATTCAGAAATCAAACCAGTTTATCTTACAGAACTCTTAAATGTTATTCATACAACTAATTTTATTTTAAAAGAAAAGACAAATCAGGTATTATTATTGTTTCAGTTTATTTTTATCATATAATAAAAATTAATTAATCAAAAAGTTTTAAATATAAAGGATTACCTAATATTATGTCATAATGCTTTAAATTAAAATATCATACCAGTAACAGATAATCCAATGTTTATGAATGATGATTAACTAATAAACAATTTTTTACATCTTTTAAACAAAATTATTTTAAAAAAACAAATTATATATTTTTTAATTAATTGTTTAGATCCTTTTTTATGATTAATCCAATATTTTTTTTTTAGTCCCTTTTAGAAAATCATAAGGACATTCTTCCTCTTCTCTCCGATATGAATAAAGGACAATTAAAGAAGCTAATGAAAAAGGGAAGTGCTGTTAGACGGAAAATAATTCTAGCTCTAGGCGGGTAAGTATTCTTACACTGTTTTCATTATCTTTATTATTTTTTTTATTTCATTTTAATGTACATTGGTCATTTCAGGATAAATGTTAAATGTATTTGAATATATGTGAGTGCTGTGCTTTAAATTAAAATAACAGTAACAGATAATGATTGCTATAAAAATGTCCTACTATATGTTTACTACTTAAAAAGTAAATATTTCAAATAAATTGAGGTTGGGAGTTAAAAAAAAAAAAAACTTAAGTAAATTTGTAAAAGTTGAAATTTCTATGTGGCTAATTTCTTTTTTTTCAATGAATGGCATTGTTTGCAAGTGTTAACTGATGTGATAATTTTTAAATAATTGTCATGACTCTAGGGGAAAAAGAAAAAAATATTATGTGATACAATATATAAAGAATCAAAGTCAGGAAGGAGAATATACTAACCTAGTACAATTTGTACTCATATTGTAACATGCATTATTCTTTCCTATTTAATTTTTTTATCTTTGACTGCAAGTGTATTTTTGGAATGATAAAATGAAACAAAAAAATTATGATTAAAAAAAAAAAAAAGTACATTTACAAAGTTATGCTTATGCTATCTGATTCAGGCTGGAAAATATTGATTACAAATTTGCATTTGCTTTTGAAAGATATTACTTTCTTCATATAAGTGATATTTTAAAATAGATAGAACTGAAAATAGCACTTATTTATCTATTTTTATAAAGTAAACAAGGCCAAAATATGTAATAAACTAATCTAATGTAAATTATTTCAATAAAAAATCTAAAATAATGTTGAGAATTGATTGACTTACATAAGCATTAATTTAATAAAAATTCTCTTTTCTCCCCAAAAACATTTTGAAATTAAATTAATAAGATAAAAAAATTTTTTTCATTAAGTATAGTATCATTTATGCATAAAGTAAAACAACCTTCATTTTTTAAATTTATTAAATATAGGAATGTATTCAAGGTTTTTAATTTTAAATATTGCAATAAGCACAACGCTTCTGCATATATAACTAATAATTATAATACTACCTGTCTTTTATGCATGTATTTAATTTCTTTTTGTGTAAAACATTTATCAAAATTCAGCCTTATATAAAATTATTAGCTGTGCAGTTTTATCTTCAATAATATTTTTTTATTTGTATTTCCACAGAAGTATACCTTCAAATACGAAGAAAAAAGAAAATATTTCTATGGGCGCTGAAGAAGAACAGCATGAGGAGATGAATAACTCCGAAGAAATTCCTGCACTGGACACTGAGAATCAAAATGATTCGAAATCACAAGGTATAGAAATCAACGGAAGTGTGAAAAGAAAATCAAAAAGGATAAAAGAAGAAGAAATTGAAAACTGAAGATTCTGTTTAAAGTTGTAAATAAAAAATATTTTTATTTTTATATAGTTTTCCATATGATACAACATAAAATTTTCAAGAAATGAGCAATTGACGTTACAAAGTTATTAGAAATATATATATATATATATTATAACACATTTACATTCTTCCAACAATATAAGAATATAAATGTACTTTTTAGGTCATATTTTGTAATTACACAAATAATTTACCTTGTAATTTGCATTACAGCTATAGAACAGTAATGAATTTTTGGTTATGCTTATTTTATTGAAAATTATGACCATGACTGATGGTTGTAAGTATTACTTCTAAGATTACACATCATTGTTAAATTATTAATGTATAATACAACCTAGCCATCTTGAAAGATTTTATTAAACAATTCCATCATTTTACGCAACATTCTCATTAAATTGATAAAGCTTCCGATTTCTGTCAGCATAATTTTTTTAATGTTTGGCATTTAACATTTAAAAAATGACATGTAAAATATTATTAATTTTATTTTATAAATCGACAATACAATGACTTAAAGTTATGCCATCAGCAGATTCAAATTTGAGCTCTGCCTGGATACTAATAGTGTACATTATCCCTTCAACAAGAGTCAGGTATATTATCCATTATAAAATATTATAGTTTGCTAATAAAAAATATATAAACCGGCTTCAGAAAATAAAAATTATTAACTTTTATATTAAAGAAATAAGTTCAGTAACATCATCTATAAGCTGCCAGTAAACTTTTATATGGAATGTAATTTTTAGTAATAAAAATAAGAAACAATTTTAATTACAAATCCAAAACATTAGATGCAAGCATTAATAAAACCAGAAACAAAATATCATAATGGTTTAAAATATATAAAAAATAAATACAAAATATCAAATGGTAGACGCTAAATGTGTCAGATGTGGAAAGATGTTTTTTCTATTCGTATAAACAATTGTTAAGTACCATCTGGTGGCAATATAAAAAAAGTTTTTTTTTTCATTTGATTAAAAATTACTGCTTGTAATTCTTGACTACTTACTAGAAGTCTATTTTCTTGCAACAGTCTGAGGTATCTGCATTTTCTATAGATCTAACAGGTGGGCTGAAAAGTTCGTAGGCTGACACGTAGATGGCGCTACTAGTATTAAATCCATATGATTTTTAGTTAGCCCCCTAACCTTCAAAAGACACGTTATAATTTTGACAGCTCTTGCACTATTAGTATGTGAGTTATGGCATTTTTAGTGTTCATCATGTGCAGTCCACTCGATTGGACTCCGGTGTGAAATGATGAAGCCATTTTGTCTATTGTCACATATCGACGCAAAAATTCTGGTTTATTACGATTGAACAGCTCCAAACACTGCTTAGAATCATCAATTCATTGTTGTTTTGGGTCGATTGTGAGCTCGCGCGGTACCCACTTTGAACAGAGCTTTCGCAGCTTTTCGAAATATTCATTCGCGACATGTCCAACACGTTCCTTTGATATCTTTAGGTCTCAGCTATCTCAATCAACTTCACTTTGCGGTTATCAGAAATTATTTTGTGGACTTTTTTGATGTTTTCGTCGGTAACAGCCTCTTTGGGGCGTGCATCGTCCTCGGTGCTCATTTCGCCTCGATTAAATTTAGCAAACCACTTCTCTACGGTTAATTTTCCTGGTGCAAAAAGTCCGAATAATGTTTATCAAGCCAACCTTGGTTTCAATAGAATTTTTTGCTAAAACGCGATGCTTTATTAACACACGAAAATTCCTTTTTATCCCTCGCATCCTTTTTAGTGACTTATAAATAGGGAAAATGAACTGTTCCCATATAGTGATTAGGGGATTATAGTCCTTGTTGCTTCGCATCCCCATATACCCCTTCGATTCAAGATTCCTTTTATCCTTTTCTTCGAACTAACAAAAGTTGCTTCACTAAAAATGCTAAACTCACATACTAACAGTGCAAAAGCTGTCAAATTTATACACCTTTTTTTTTTGAAAGTTAGGGCTAACTAAAAATCATATGGATTTAATACTAGTAGCGCCATCTATGTGTCAGCATGTGAACATGTCAGCCCACCTGTTACGTATCCTCTTTGTTTAGAGTTAATTCTGGCCTGTTAATTTTTTGCAAATTTAACAATAAAAGCCATGGGTGGAATTCAAAAAACTCTCCTAAGCTATATCCATGGCTATCAAATTTCGAACATCCTGAGACATGGGAGTAAACTAAAAGTATTCGAAAACTCAAACAGTACCACAGCATAAAAATAACATCAATCAAGAAAAATTCGCCAAATACTAAAAGTTGTTAAATTGGCATTAAACGTAATTTATTTCAAATCAGGTATTGTTTTAACGAATATTGATTTAATTTTTGAAATTTTTTATTTAAACTTTATATTTGGAGTATCTGTCAATTTTAGATGTAAATTGAAGCCTAGCATCGTTGGACAAACACATACACGCAAACTTATATAGGGGTATAAGCTAGTTATAGAAAAATAGACCTTTACATATTTTATGCACTAATTCATTATATTTATATTAAGTTATTGCTTGATGTGTCTGTAATCTTGCATGTCCACATCATATAGTTATTTCCGTTCATAAGCCGTTGATTTTCAAAACATTTTATGTAAATTAAATTATGGGGTAGGCTTATATACGGTTCCGCTATTCTCACAAACAACTTTGCGTATTTTCCGTTAGCTAGTTACAAACGATAAATCGCCAAATAGTGCTATATACGTTTTTATTTTTTTCAATTTATATTTCTTAAGTGTATGAAAAAAAAAAATATATTTCATTTAAAATAAAATTAATTCATTTTATGAAAGCGAGTTATTTTACTTCGAAATTGTTTATATTGCTGGTTTTTTGCATTGTCATTAAAACGAAAAATCTGATGCTGGCGAAATTTTCATACGGGCTAACGGAAAAATATTAAAATGTACACTAGAAATAATAATAGAATATTGTAAATAGTTAGAACAATGGAAAAAGGAAAATTACTTTAATATTTTAACATACTTTTTGGGTATTTCTTGAATGCAAAAAAAAAAAAAAATGTCATGTAAATCCTTCCAAGTCCGTATCAAAAACTGAATTTTCGAATAGTTCGCCAAATTCACTTTCACTCAGTAGAATGTCTGGGTTGTATATTATCGTCACTTTCAATGCTTTTCCTGTTTTATCAACATTTTAATATACGTTTGCCATTAAAGATAAAGGAATTGTCAGAACTAGGGATTGCAATATCGGACCAAAAGTTCAATACCGGTATTCGGCATTTTTAGATCTTAATACCGGGATACCGGCAGAAATTTTAGAAAAGAAAGAAAACACAGGTGTTTTTTTGTTTTATTTGTGAGTTTTATTAGAGAATGTAAATATCACAAAAAAAAAAATTGTAACTTATAAATTATAACAGTATATAAAGAATCACAAAAAAAAGTAAAGGAAGATCTTATTTATTTAAATCACAAAAAGTGTAAATATCACTATTCAGTCTGTGGTACTATTACAAATTTTTGAAATGTGATCTTAAAAAACATAATGCATCAATTGTACTATCATTAAGCCTGGAAACGTAATTTTATGCAATAATTACTAGCCAGCTATGTCGAAAACGCTCTGTTAGCAATGCGCGATGTACTTTCCAAGTATTTACCTCTAAATCCCTCCTCTTCAAATAAATCTAAATATTTCTTGTCTGATTGTTTTGGATATAGCTGATTTCTGTATTGTATTTTGATTTGTTGAAATTTTTTTAGGTATCGCCAATTCTAATTTTTTGTTCAAGAGGCGATTAATTTTCACTATCGACATTAGTGTCATCATAATGGATAGGTTTATGGAGAATAGAATAAGAATAAGAATTTGTTATAGAATAAAATTTCACGCATAAAGATACTAGATTTCTAGTAAATACCGAAAAAACGGTATTTAAACTTGTGAATACCGGTATTACAAAAAAATTGTACAAATTGCTCAAAATGCCGGTATTGCAATCCTAGTCAGAACCTATTGAAATTTTTGCTATGTTGCCACGAATCATTCAAAGAGATTCGAGTGTTGTACGCAATGACATCCCTAACCATCACACTAGGTATGGGTGCGGTGTGCCGCTACAGACAGTATGCAGCATTAAAACACGAGCATGGTTTCCATCAGAACCCAAATCTCCACAAATCTGAGTCTTCAGAGGAAGCAAGTGGTGTTTATTGTTAGTGTGGCTGCTTACAGCAACTTCCTCTTATAATGAATGCATGCCAGTCAAGAGCATCACAATGCAGGCCGGATAAATACAAACCACGCCTCCTGCGCATGGATGTCAGACGATTATGCGTACTTCCTATGTGTATGCTTTGTTGGTCGATGGTGGTTATTGGATGTCCTGAATCAAATTGAAGCTGTGTGTAAGGTGTCCTGTAAAAACACTTTACAAAATTATCTAAATGGTCTAGGGTCAGAAGTCCATAACCTTGAGTTTGAAGAGTCAAAATACAATTTAAGTTTTTTAAAGAGCCACAAATGTTTTCTCACCAACAATAAATAGTACTCTATTAAACAAAGTTTTTGATAACAATCTGGCTTTTATTGACAAAAGAAAAATATCTATTTATTCATATATAAAAGTAGTGTTTTTCACAACAAAA